>CAUYUJ010017851.1:151558-190440 GCA_963575745.1 Prorocentrum cordatum
TGCGCAATCACCCCAATCGCCCACCCACTTCGTTTGCGACGCTCATGTGGCGGCGATTGTCATGCGTGCTTTGCGTCGGCTGGTGCATTTGCGGCCGCGGTCGCCCGCGCCGGCTCGCGCGCGCGGCGGCCAGCTAGTTCGGCGCGACCACTCTGAGCGCGGCGGCGCTGGCTTGTGGGCGCGTGCCAGCGGGCACTTCAATGAGAATCGGCGACATGGGCGGGCATGGCATCATGGCAGCATCAATGACGGTAGACGCGATGGTGATGGTAGCGGTGCTGGCGACGATGGTGACAACGAAGACGGAGAGACCAGTGACGGCGCCGATGGTGATCACGCCAACGACGATGACGGCGCCGTCGCGTCGGCGATGATGGTTCTCAACGGTGTTTGGCACGCGCGCGGCCGTCGCGCGAAAGTGGCCAGCATGGAATTTTTTGATTCGGATCGCGCCACCTCCGCCCAATCATGCGCGCAAGGGCGGTTGAGTGAGTTCGACACGCGGCGCGACTGGCCCGCTTGGCAGAATTTAGTGAACATGTTGAACACCAGTGAATTCGTTAAGAAGTCGCAGGAGCGCGAGTCCATTCATCTGAATACAATCTGACGTTGCAAAGCCATATGTTTCAGATATGCGTTCGGCACACCTGATTTTGAAATCTTTCCGAAACCCGGAGTGTTTAAATAATTGTGGCCCGCGCGCGAGACGACGCGCATGGGACCTGTTTGGCAGCACGCGCGCACGGGCGTTCGAACGATTCCGACACGCGCGCGCGAGAGGCCCGTTTTCTCAATAGCAATTTGTGGTTTCCTCCAGATTTCGCAAAAACCCAAGCGCAAGTTTCTGTCATTTTTTCAAATGCGTGAGCGAAGCCTTATGTTCGTTACAAATTAAAAAATATCAGGGCATTCGATCTTGGAACCCTTTCGAAACCGATGGTTTCATCAAAGGATTTTGGCACTCGCTGGGGTCGACACGCGCGGTCCCGTTTTTTTGGAAATCATTGTTGGACATTTGCATTTGTTTTAGAGGAGTGCGCACACTTACTTGGGGGGTATCAGTTTAGCAAAAATGATACGCATTTTTATTCAGGATGGACGATCGGACATAATCGCATGTATTACAATGCTGACCTGGGGTCAGCGATGTCCGAGAGAGCGCGTTTCACGGGCGCTGGCCTTGGGAACATTCGGCGGCACATTTCAAACTGGGGAGGTCCCCCCCCCCAACATTCGGCGCCGTCGACCAAAACCAGGGGGACCCCCCTCCCCATTACCCCCCCCCTCCCGAACCCCCCCCTCCCCTCCCAGGGGGGACGGTCCAAAACCCGGCCCCCCACCCCCCCCCGGCGCCGACGCCAGCGCTGGCGCCGGCGCTGGCGTCGGCCAGCAGCGCCGCGGCGGGGACGCAGCAACGATGACCAGAGAGGGCTCAGGGAGGGAAGGGGGGGGTCCAAACCTCCCCCCCGCGGCGCCGGCGCCAGCGCCAGCGCTGGCAGCGGCCAGCGGCCAGCAGCGCCGTCGGCGGGGACGCAGCAACGAAGACCAAAGAGGGCCAACGGGCCACAGAAGGGAAGCACAAAACGCAATATCGAGCCCCCGCCCCCCGAAAGCCACCGAGAGGCCCCCAGGAAGGTCGAGGAGGCTTCACAAACAGACGTCCCCAGGACCTCTCTGACGATATTTCAAGAGCCATCCATTAGAACGTTGACCCAAAGCCAAAAACCGGGGGTGGGAAGACCCGAAGGCCACGCCACCACAAACAACAACGCCACCACCACCACAGCCACCACCACCACGGAAACCACCACAACCCACCACCGCAATCACCACTATCACCACAAACCCGTACCCAGTGCACCACCACCACCACCAAAAACGCCACCACAACCACCACAAACCAGCACAACCCACCAAAACCACCAGCACAACCACCACCAGTAATTACCACTCCACCACCACCACCAACACTACCGCCACCACCACGACCAAAACCCACCACCACCACAAACCACCACACCACCATCACCACCACCACCACCACAATCCACCCACCACCACCACCAGCACCACCACCAGCAGCGCCACCGCCACAACCCACTACCACAGTCCATCACCACCACCACCACCTCGACACACCACCATGCCATCACCACCACCGCCACCACCACTACCAACACCACCGCCACCACCACCACCACTTAAATGCACCACCACCACCACAACCACAAACCACCACACAACCACCACCACAGCCACCACCACCACCACGACCACAAAAACCCACCACCACAACCACAACAACTACCACCACGACCACCACCGCTACTATTTACCACTCCACCACCACCACCACGACCGCCACAACCACCACCACCAGCAGCACAACCCACCACCACCACCACCACAAACGACCACACCACCACCACAAACCACCACACAACCACCACCACCACGACCATAGCAAACCACAACGCAAACACTGCCACCACCACTGCCACAACCACCACCTCACCACCAAAACATCCGACCACCGCCACCACAACCACCACCACAAACCATAACACCACTACCACCACCGCCGCCGCCACCACCAACACCACTTCCATACCCCACTGCTGCCACCACCGCCGCCACCACCACCACCACGACCACACATTCACCAGGCCACAACCACCAACATCAATGCCACCACCACCACCACCACAAACCACCACACAACCACCACCATCACAAACCACCATACAACCTTCACCACCACCGCCACCACCACCCACCACCACAACCACAACCACCACAACAAACCATCACACCACCACCGCCACAACAATCACCACCGCCATCACCACCACCACCACAACCCACCGCCACCAGAACCACCACCACCACTACAACCACCGCGACAAACCACCACACCACCACCGCCACCACAGCCACCACCACAACCCACCACATCTACCACCACCACCACCACCAGAAACCACCTCACCACCACCGCGACCCACCACCACCACCACCACCACGACAAACCACCACGTCACCACCACCACCACAGCCCGCCACCACAACCACAGCAACCACCACCACCAACACCACCACCAGCAACCACCACACCATCACCACCGCCACCACCACCACCGCCACAACCACCGCCACCACCATCACCACCACCACAGCCCACCACCACCACCACCACCACCACCTCAGGGAGGCCCCAAGAAATGCCCAACAGGCGCCCAAGAGGCTTCACAAATGCCCTCTAGAGGCCCCCGAGAGCCCTCCGACGAGAACCCACAGGGCATCCATTAAGACTGTGACCCAAAACCAAGGCACGGTGGCGGAGCATCGTCGTCATCGTCGTCGCCGTCGTCCTCGTCGACGCTCCCCGCCGCCGCCGCCGCCAGCCGCCGCAGGCGCTGGCGCCGGCCTAGAAAATTGAAACGTCGTCTTCATCGACGTTCCCCGCCGCCGGGGCCAGCCGCCGCTGACGCCGGCGCCGGCCCGAGGGGAGGGAGAAAGGCAGGGGATGGGGCGGGGGTTCGAACCCTTCCCCCCCTCTCCGTCACGGGAGAAGGGCGGGGGGTTCGAACCCCCGCCCCCCTCTTTCCCGTGACGGAGAAAGGGGAGGGAGAGAGGGGGGTTCGAACAGCCCCCCCCCTTTAAGCCAGGGGGGGCGGTCCGGTTCCAAGCCCCTCCCCCCCTCCAAACGCCGACAACGCGCTCTTTCCGAAGTCCCGGAGGGGGGGGGCCGGGGGGGTGTATTCCTGATATTCTTTCAGACAATCTTGGCGGCACAGTTCACCCCGCCAAACATGAAGTTGCTAATTTTACTGCTCGCGCAATCATCCCACCCGCCCGCCCGCAACTGGGTTTGCAAAGCCCATGCGGCGGCGATTGCGACGACTGCTTTGCGACTGCTCGGCGCTGTCTGGCGCATCGCCTAGGCCGCGCCAGAGCGCATGCTCGCGCGCTGGCGCGCATGCTCGCGCGCAAAGCGGCCAGCTAGTTTGGCGCAACCGACGCGGCCGCGGCCGCGGCAGCGCTGGGGACCTCCCAGCGGACAGTCCAGTGCTAGTCGGCGACGTGGGCGGGCGCGGTACCATGGCAACTCTGATTACAATAGACGCGACGATGGTGGCAACGTCCACGACGGCACGGCCAGTGACGGCGTTGATGGTGATCACGCCGGCGACGATGACGGTGTCCTCGCGTCGGTGATGACCGTTCTGCGCGGAGTTCGGCATGCGGGAGTGGCCGACGCGGTAGAGTGGCCCGTATGGTATTCTTTGGTTCGGATCGTCCCCCCCCCCCCTCCACACACAGCGCGCGCGCAAAGGGCGTTCGAATGATTTCGACATGCGACGCGGAAGGCCCGTTTGGCAGAATTCGATGGAAAAGGCTGAACGACCCCAGGTTTCTTCCTAGAGTCAACAGTAGTTCGAGCGCGCTCTTCTTCCTGATTTTCTGGTTTGACAACTGATGTTGTTAAACCATGTTGTTATATGTTTTCGGGGCGCCCGATCTTGAAATCACTACGGCACTTGAGGTTGTTGAAGGAGTTTGGCATGGGCGCGGGACGACGCGCGCGTGAGCCTTGTCGTGCCGTCGTTTGCACATGATTCTTGGACACTGATGAGTTTTGATGCACGAGTTTTCGCGCATACTTGGACTTCGCAAAGGATGATCAAAAGGCTCTTTTGTTTCACTTTTTCTTTAAACGAGTTGCGAACACAAAACAAGTCATGATTTCCGCCTGGCCCCCCGTCGGACAAGCGGGGATGCGAGCGCAGTGGCGCGCGCGATGTCGCGCGACCCGCCGTTGGTAATAACGTGACTGCGCGGGCGTCGCGGCGACGACGACGGCGACGGCGACGACCACGGCGGCGCCAGCGTGGACGGCGACGACGACGGCGGCAACGGCGACGGCGGCGACGACGAACATCGCGGCGACGGCGGCGACGGGGCCTGGGCCCACGGGCGAACTTGCGCCCCGCCCTCGCTCTTGGAGTCCCGGCCCAGATTTCATGGGAGGAGCGAAATGTCTGCGCGCAGCCGATCCTCCGCTTTACTAAAATTGTTGTCGCTTTAATGCAAGTTTTCTTTGCTTCCGGAGTGTATCTAGCGACGCACTTTTACCAAAGCCGCGTCTTCTTTTGGTAACGCCGTTTCGTCGCTTGAGTAAAGCCGTTTCTTCGCTTCAGTAAAATGCGCGGGCTGCCTTAATACTGCCTTGGATATGCGGTGGTGATGCGGGAGCACGGCCCGCTCGGGGGGCCCTGCCCGTTTACCCCGCGATGCATTTTCTCGAGTAGTCAGAGTCGCGCTGCATCGGGTCGCGGCGACCTTGGGCATGTGTTCAGCGAGTTGTAGATGCCCTTTGACAGAAATTCCGGGCGGGAGTGCAGGACATGGCTCGGCAATTCGGACGCGCTGCCGTGGCTGTCGCGCAACAAAACAGAAACACTTTACCGTTTCCAAAATGAGGGGGATGCATGTTTGGCTGGGATGAGATGGGTCGATTTCTAAGATGAGTAATGGGGCACCATCATATGTTCATGCCGATGCGAAAACGAGGGCGTCAATTGCGGGGCAGGAACTGACCCCATTTTTTTTTTTTATTTATATATATATATGTGTATATATATATATATAATAAAAAAGAGGGCATTTTTACGCGATGCGATCTACGTGGTGCGTTGTTTTTGGTACACCGTTGCGTTGCGCATTCGGTGTGGTCCAATGTAATGCATATGCATTATATGTATATACACACATGTATGTGTATATATAGGTATATCGGAGTAGGCCGGGGGAGGGCCCAGATCTGCGGCCTCTGGTTCGCATGGGTGGCTGGGGGTTGCCTTGAGGACTCTAGGTGGTTTCAGAAGGGGCTCTGGACCTCCCCAGAGGCTCCCAAACTGGCTCAAGAGGCGCCCCAAACACCCCAGGTTGTGTGGAAGGTGGCTGAATAACACATTGACATGGCTTCTGGACGGGCCACGAGCGCTCGAAGACAGCCCAAGACTGCGCCTAGACGGCCACATAGGCATTCAAGACGGTCCAAGAGGCCGCCGATAAGGTCTTCCAAAGGCAAAACTCAATTCAAACATCCCCCATGGGACAACGTATCTTTCTTTGATATTTGCTTTTTCAGTCCTACCAGCGGCGGTGACGGCTCGAGAGGCTCCCCAAATGAACCTCCGCCGGCCCTAGCTATAGGCCCCCAAGAGGGCCCCCAGACGGCCAGCAGAGAGCTTCAAGCAGCACAAGAGAGCCCCAACACGGCCCAAGAGACTACCCGAGGGGGTCGCCGGAGGATTCCTACATGGTCGGAGAGGGCCCTCCGAGGGTCCCAAGACGGGCTCAGATTCCCATGACGGGCGAAGAGGGACCCAGAACGGCCGAACTGGGCTCCCAGAGGGTCCAAGAAAGGACTATCAGGACTCCCTGAAGACGATCCCGGGGGCCGTTGAGAAGGCCTCCGAGTGCAACAAACGAGCACATCCCATGGAAAGGTGTACATTTCTATGAGATTCGCTTCTTTGTTCCATCGGCGGCCACGTCGGCCCCAAAGGCTCCCCTAATCGGCGCCGCACGGTCCACGAGGCCCCCAAGAGGGCTCCAAGACAGCCTCAAGAGAGCGTCGACCAGCACAAGGGAGCTCCAAAACAGCCCGAAGGAGTTCCCAGGGGGCCCGAGGGAACAACCGGAGGATCCCTACATGGTCGGAGAGGGCTCGATGAGGGCCCCAAGAGGGCTCAGCTACCCATTACATGCCAAGAGGGGCTTGAGACAGCCGAAATGGGCTCCCAGACGGGCCACAAAGGGCACAAAAGGACCCCCCCACGACTGTCTAAGAGGCCGTTGAGAAGGCCCTCCAAAGGAAAAGTCAAGTATTTCCGATGGAGAATCGCATATTTCTTGGAGCTTCTCTTTTCAGTGCGACCAGCGGTCGCGACGGCCCAATCGATTACCAAAATGGGCCCCAGACGGCTCCAGGGGCCCCAAAGAGGGTTCCAAGATGGGCTGAAGAGCGCTTCAAGCGGCACAGAAGAGCTACAAGACGGCCCAAGAGAGCTCCCAGGAATTCCGAGGGGGCAACCAGAGGATTCCTACATGGCCCCAGGAGGGCCCCAAGACGGGCTGAGCTCCCCACGACTAGCCAAGAGGGACCCGGAACGGGCCTTCAGACGTGTTAATAAAGGCTCCAAAGGATTCCAAATGAAGGCCCGGAGGTGCTCCAGAGACTGCCACAATGCTCCTAGAAGCAAAGGCTCCCAGCACGCGTTCCAGTAAGCATCCATGTATTGGGTGCGTTGAGAGAAGAGAGGGGGAAAGGGACAAGGGGGAGGAGGAGGAGGAGGAGGAGGAGGAGGAGGAGGAGGAGGAGGAGGAGGAGGAGGAGGAGGAGGAGGAGGAGGAGGAGGAGGAGAAGGAGGTAGGAGAGGAGGAGGTGGAGGAGCAGGAGGATGATGACGATGCTGATGATGCTTGTGGTGGTGATGGTGCAGAGGATGAGGAGGAGGATAAGGATGGGGGATGATGATCATGAGGAGGAGGAGGAGGAGGAGGAGGAGGAGGAGGAGAAGGAGGAGGTGGAGGAGGGAGGAGGAGGAGGAGGATGCGGAGGAGGAGTAGGAGGAGGAGGATGCGCAGCATGAGGAGGAGGAGGAGGAGGAGGAGGAGGAGGAGGAGGGGGAGGAAGATCAGGAGGACGAAGAGGGGGAAGAGGAGGGGGAAGAGGAGGAGGGACATTGTTCTTGTAAGATCATCTTGTTCTCTCATTTTCTGGCTCGGGGAGGGATGCAGAAGGCGAGGAGGGAAGGGGAGCGCAGGATGAAGAGGGCTCGAGAGGAGGAAGGAGGTGAAATAGATGAAGGAACACAAGGAGGGACACACCGAAGAGTGGGGAAGACAGGGAGGAGGAGAAGGAGGAGGAAGAGGAGGAGGAGGTGAAGGAACAGGGAACCCTTTCAGGGAGACGCCGACGAGGATAAGGATGACTATAAGATGATGGGAAGAGGGGGAACAGGAAGAGGAGGAGGGGAAGGGGATTGCAGTGGACCGGGATGGTGACGGCAATGACGCTGATGATAATGATGATGTTGATGACGATGATTATGCCGACGACGACGCCGACGACGACCAACATGATGTTGATGATGCGGATGATGATGCTAAAAGGTACGATGACGATGATGGCGATGGTGATCACGATGATGAGGATGATAATGGTAATAATAATGTTTGTTGTGATGGTGATGGTGAAGGTGACCGTGACCATGACCATGACGATGAAGATGACCGGGATGAAGATGACAATGATGACGATGATCATGACCCTAGCTAGAACTTGAGCGCGCGCCAAGCGCGCGATGGTTCTAGTATGTATAGATAGTGCAATGGGCGTTGTGGCACTGTTGCGGTGCAATTTACAAGATGAAATATATGTTGTGCAATGCGCGTGGAGGAGCCCATGCAGTACAATCTAAACCGCGACGAGGCGGCGGCGGGGAGCACGGAACCGCCTGACCACCACCCAGGCCCAGAGGACGGGCGGCGACGAGGCAGCGGCGGGGCGGCGACGGCGAGCACGGAGACGCCAGACCACAAGGTTGGCCCCGACGACGGATGGTGACTGGGCGGCAGAGGGGCGGCGAGGGCAGTTACATAGCCGCCAGACCGAGATTCACGCCCACTTGCTTACGCCAGAAGTAGAAATCCCTGAGTCATACATGTTTTGGACAGTGCATTGGTCAGCTTTCATTCCGAGAGAAAGGGAGAGAGATACATGGAAACAGGCACTCACACACCGTACTTGTGCAACGGCTTGGCAGGAAAGGGGGCTCTTAGAGTCGTTGAAGGGGCTTTTTGTGGTATGTCGGTGTGCTCTTGACGGCCTTTCTGTTGGGCTGTTGTGGGGCCCTCTTGAAGGCCTGTTGAGCAGTCTTGGAGCCTTTTTGGGGAACCTTTTGTATTGTTTCCGGGCTTTAGAAGGGCGAACATGCCAGCATATAAAACCTGTCAAACACCTCAGGAACACCGCTTTGTCTTGCCTCTCGAAGGTTTCTTGGGCGTCCTGTTGGAACCCTCTTGGGCTGTCTTGTGGGCCCCTGGGGCCGTCTTAAGGCTTGTTTGGGCCATCTTGGGACCCTCTTGAAGCATTTGGAGCCTTTCTTTGGCAGTCCCAGAATTGCCTTGGAGGTTATTTTGCCCTATTGGGTCGCGCTTGGCTGTCGTGGAGCGTTAGTTTTGTTGTTTGTTTGCTGTGTTGGATGTCTTGCGCAGTTGTTTGGGCTGTTTGCGTATTGTTTGTTTTGTGTGTGGGTGTTTGGTTTGTTTGTTGCTGGTTTGGCCCCCTGGGGGGGGGGGGGGGGGGCGATGCTATCGGCCCTTGCTGTTTCCCGGTCAATTTGAATTTGGAAACTGCACAATTCAGATGGGGAGGGAAAGGCCACCAAGTTGGAGAAGGAGCTGGAGACAGCGAAGCAGGAAACTGCCAAATTGTACGGCGCCGAGCAAGACCCAGGTGGCGCCGACGGGAAGAAACTCAGAGGCACCATCGGTGCGCTGGCGGTCGACAACCTCTCAGCAGCCGGCGTCATCACGGGCATCATCACCGCGGTCGACAAGCTGGACATTGACGCCAAGGCCGCCACGCAGCCCGCCCCGCCGGCTGAGGCAGCGGGCGGAGGCGAAGGAGTCTTTGCACACGATCCTGGAGGAGGAGGGGCCCCTGGCGGCGAAGCAGGGGCTGCAGGTGAAGACGTGCGCAATACTGACGCCAAGGAACCCTCTTCAGAGGAGGCTTTTGACGCGTTCGCGGCCCATGGAGATCCTGGCGGCCTGCTGGGCGCTTGCGACGATGAGGGGGGGCGGAAGCGGATGGCCGAGGCTCTGGACATTTTTCAGGGCGTGCAAAAAGCCCAATACGGACAAGCCAGGGGCGTAGCTTGGGCGGGCGGCGGCGGTGGAACGCCTCGCCCATCAGCGCCAGAGCCGAAGGATCCGAGGCGGAGTTCCTCTACAACTGCTTTCCCTACACGGACTTCATTTATGTGCAGGAGACCCACCTCAGACAGGAGCGCTGCAAGGAGGTTCCCGAGAAGCTCATGCACGGCGGCTGGTATGGCATGGCCAGCGCAGCGGCTGGGGCCGCTCAAAGGGGGTCTGGAAAAGGAGGGCTAGTGCAGCCAGCTCCCCGTGCGTATGGGCTCGGTGTCTTCGAGACAATCTGCGACTTCAGCACCTGCCCAGGGTGCGCTGGTTCGGGGCGCTTCTCGGGCGTGGTCCCTGGCGGGGTCGAGTCCACCTCAGGGCGAAGGGGGGCACGTCCGACCTCAACCTGCGCGTCCTGGGGGCCTGCGGGCCCGTCAGCATGATTGACGGGCCCGCCTCCAACGGAGGCGACTTCAGCTTGGAATCGTTACAGCACACCCAGTTTGGTGTTTCGGCCGCGCTCAGCCTGAAGGCGGCGGCTCCCGGCGACGGCGCGCGCCGCCCTGGAGGGCGCGCTTACTACAGGCCGACCAGTGAGGCGCTCGGCCTGGCCAGCGCGAAGATCCTGCCTGGCTGGGCCGTCGACGCGCGCCCCCTTGAGTTCGAGCTCGACGGCAGCAGCGGCGGGGTCAGCATGCGGCAAGCATCGGCTCTGCTGGCACCATGAGGCTCAAGAACACGGCGCTCGCCCTCAAGGACGCCGCGCTGAACGGGCGCGCGCGTCGGAGGCAGCGGGTTCGCACCTTCGAGAAGCGTAGCGCACAGTGCGACATCGCCACCAGCGACGCCATTCAAGGGTGCAGGCAGATCTCGCGGCAGGGCAGCTTCATCGCAACCCGCGCTAGGTACCTGGGCGAGCGCTTCTTGCGCGCGGCCAGCGCCTGCGTCTCCAAGGCTGCCTCTGCCGAAGCCCCGGGCGAGGTCAGCCGCGGGGGGGCAGGCTGGCAACCGCTGGGAGGTCGGCGGCAACCGCTCCCGAGGTAAGGGGGCCCTCCACGCCTTCACCAAGCCTTCGCAGGGCTGGGCCCCTTGGCCCCAGGGCGCGGCCCTCGACGGTCCCCCTCCGTCTCTCCAGGAGACCGTCAGAGCCTTTTGTGAAGTGATGGGCAGGGCGCGGGGGTGAGAGGGCCCCCAAGCCCAACGGCTGCCCCATGAAGCGCGACTACCTGGACCGGCCCGACGAGCTGGGCGAGAGGCCACCTCGCTTCGCGGCGGAGGACGCCAGGAAGGTCATCGGCATCCCTGAGGAAGCTATTGGCTCCTCCATCAACCCGAGGCGCACCCGGGTGCTGCAGTTGCTCGTCGACGGGGTCTCGAGGGGCTGTTCGACGCGCGGGTCGCAATCGAGGAGCGTTGCGAGTGGCCCAACCCAGTATCCGAGCTCGCTTTCAACCCCGCGGCGCGCGAAGGGATCGAGGGCGGCGCCGCCGCCGCGACCGACATGAAGCTCATGCTCCTTCAGCCGCTCGACGTGATGAAGCTCGAGCAGGCGGTGGCCATCTCGGCGAGAGTGTTCCGTAGGGCTGGAGTGCAAGGTGCAGGGCTCGCGCGGGTGCTGGGCGCGCGCCGCGCAGTGGTTGCCATTCGCAACGTGCAGGGCAGAAAGGACTGGCTCACGCGCGACGAGGATCGGTCCCCATACCAACGACGTCTGCTCGGTCTTCGGTGAGGGCGTTGGGCTAATGCTGCGGCGGTGCACGCGTGGCTCGTGCCGAGGTTCATGTTCGGGGCGTCCTGCGCGGGCATGCCGGGGAATTGGCAGGCGCAGTCGGGGACCTCGGTCATGAAGGCTGTCGTTGCTCGGTCCCAAGACAAGTCCACCAATGCCTGCCTCACGCTTGGGGGCCCGAAGGAGATCGACCCCGTCTGCGGCGGTGCGCTCCGGCCAGCCTGCGCGCTGGCGTGGGCCGCGCGGGAGAACGGGTCGCCGATCAGCCCGCTCTGGGCCACCCCCAATATCTACGCCAAGGACATCGCCGGGCAGGGCCAGGCGAAGGGGCCCATGGGGACCGCGGTGCTCTCGCGGAAGTGCTTCGGCTTCGAGCTGCGCGACGTCGAGAGGGACCAGGAACGATGGCAATGCATTTTGTTGTTGACATGGTACTGTGTGTCTTCAAGCAGGTGCTCAAGCCCGACCTTCATAGCTCGCAGCTGCAGATGGCCATGGGCGCCCGCGAGGGCGTCGAGCACGGGGCCCTCGTCAGCCAGATCAGGCGCCGGGCCCGCCGCGGCAAGGGCAAGCCGCCTGAATGCAAGAATTGGGGGCCGCTCACAGTGGCACAGCGAGGCTACGCCAGGTCCATGCTGGTCTTCTGGGTCGCGATCGCTGGCGCGGTGGCGGCAGTGCTGCGCAGCGACTTCGAGTGCGATTGCGCGGGTCCCTCTACCAAATGGGCCCCGGCTGTGCTGCGTGCAGCGCGACGTCATCAAGGTCGCAGGCGGCGTTCTTTGCCGATGGTGCTTGCGGTCGGCGTTCGCGGATGCGGGCGTCGAGAAGTTCCGTTCCGCGCGGGGCGCGGCCGCGCCGGGCCGTTCGCGCCCGGCGCTGCTGGCGCCAGCGGTGCCCGCGAGCGCCCTGCCTCTGAAGCGCTGGCGCTGGCTGGCCTGGCGGCTGCGCCCGTGGAGGCGGCGTTCTCGTTGCAGGGCGGCGCCGGCGAGGCCGCGACACGTCGGGGGTCCAGGCCGAGTCTGCCAGAACCTGAGGTGCGAGGCTCAGGCGATGCGGACGAGGAAGGCCCGAACGGGCACGAGCTGAGCACTTTCCTCGGGCACAGGACCTGCTTCCGGCGCAGCCGGCACGCCGAGGAGGTCATGGGCAAGCACAGGGGCCTTGCGGCGTGGAGCCAGAAGGCGGAGATGGCCTTGGCCCAAGCTGAGAGCGGGAGAAAGGCGGACAAAATCAAGTGTGGTCTGGGCCCGCGGACGGGCAAGCCACCGCCCAGGACGTGATCGCCCGCGCAGCGCCTCACTTTTCCTGGCTGCCTGCGCAGGCGCCTTCTTTGCCGCGTTCGGGCAACTTGCCCTGGGCTTTCGACCCGCGCAGCCTGCGCCCATCCTGGTTGGTCTGCGCTGGCGTCTACTTCCCCGTGCTCCTCGCCTGTTGTGGCCGCCGTTCGCGGGCCTCCAGCGGCGGCGAACGCGCCGCCTGGGTGGCTGGTGGTGCTGCTGGCAGCGGATCTTGGCGTGCCGCGCGCCATGCTGCTGGAGGAGAACAAATCTTCGGCCGCCGAGGGCGCAAACTATGGCGCGACCTGTGGGGGGCGGTTTTATCTTCGGCCGCCGAGGGCGCAAGCTACGGCGCAACCGATAGAAGGCGGTTTTTGTCTCGGCCGCCGAGGGCGCAGCTTATGGCGCAACCGATTGGAGACGGTTTTATTCTCGGCCGCCGAGGGCGCAACCCATGGCGCAACCGATAGAAGGCGTTTTTTTTTGTCTCCGCCGCCGAGGGCACAACGTTTGGCGCCACCGATACGGGACTGTTTTCTTCTCGGCTGCCGAGGGCGCATTTTATGGCGCAGCCGATAGGAGACTATTTTAGTCTCGGCCCGCAACGGATGCAACCTATGGCGCAACCGATGGGGGATTGTTTTATGCTCGGCCGCCGACGGCACAACCTATGGCGCAACCAGTAGGAGACGGTTGTACCTTCGACCGCCAACGGATGCAACCTATGGCGCAACCGATTGGAAACGATGTTCATTTTCGGCCGCAAGGGCGCAACCTGTGGCGCAACCGATAGGAGATTGTTTGATCTTCGGCCGCCGAGGGCGCAACCGATAGGAGACCGTCTTGTTCTGGGTCGCCGAGGGCGCATCTTATGGCGCATCCGATAGGAGACGATTTTATTCTCGGCCGCCGAGGGTCGCAATTTATGGCGCAAACCATAAGAGACGGTTTTATCTTCGGCCGCCGACGGATGCAACCTATGGCGCAATCGAGAGGACTGTTTTAGCCTTGCCCGCCGAGGGCGCAGCTTATGGTGCAACCGAAGGGGACTGTTTTATTCTCGGCCGCCGAGGGCGCATCCTATGGTGCAGTCGATAGGAAACGGTTTTTACCTTCGGCCGCCGAGGGCGCAACGTATGGCGCAACCGATGAGAGACGGTGATTCTCGGCCGCCGAGGGCTATCTATGGCGCAACCGATAGGAAACGGTTTTATCCTCGGCCGCCGAGGGCGCAACCGATAGGAAACCGTTTTGTTCTGGGCCGCCGAGGGCGCATCCTATGGCGCATCTGACAGGAGACGATTTTATTCTCGGCCGCCACCGGATGCAACTTATTGCGAAACCGATCGGAGACGGTTTTACCTCCGGCCGCCGAGGGCACAACCTATGGCGCAATCGATAGGAGACGGTTTTTGTCTCGGCCGCCGAAGGCGCAACCCATGGTGCAACCGATAGGAGTCGGTTTTCTTCTTGGCAGCCAAAAGTTGCAACCTATTGCGCAACCGATCGGAGAGGGTTGTATTCTCGGTCTCCAAGGCGCAGCCCATGGCGAAACCGATAGGAGACGGTTGTATTCTCGGCCGCCGAGGCTCGGATGAGCAGGAGGAAGAAGAGGAGAAACGAGGACGAGGTCCTGTTCGATGACGACGAGGAGGAGCTGGAACAGGAGGAAGATGAGGATGAGGAGGACGAGGAGTAGGAGGAGGCAGGCGACGACGACGGTCAGGACGGGGCGGAGGACGGGGACGAATTCGAGTAGTACGAGGACGAAGTGTGCGCATTCGAATACGTGCGGGGCTATGCCCAATTCATGCTCGCCGTTTGGTCTGGCGGTGGGGCCCAAGCGGCGAGCTGTCTTGCGATTGTTTTGTGCACGCACGGTCTACGCTAGCAGCACGGCTACGATCAAATGTTATGATAATGTGCGGCCCATCTCATTCATTCAACGGTACTGCCAGTGATAAGATGTGTATCATAACGATTTCCATGGCGACGGCTCACTGTATGTGTATGATGTATCCGCCTTCGTTCAAATTCAGAATCCGACCGGTTGCAGGTGCGCAGGTTAAGCTCATCATTGTTCTCATATTATTTCGCGCATTTCGAAAGCTACGGAATTTGCGTTTATCGCAAGACGTACTGTTTGACCCCCCACCCGTCTCGGAAGGACACCATGCCAAGTTCTACCCAAGGAGTGTTCCCAGCCAAACACGAGCAAACACGGGGTGACCGCGAGCGAGACCCACCCCCCGATAACGGATTGTCCATTGCCGTCAACAAATATTCAGATTGAGATTCACAGCGAAATGATACATTGGCGGTCTTTCTGTTGCCAACGGCTATGCCTCTCTGAGAGAGGAGTTGCATGGAGTACTAAAAGTATTCGTCCATGTCGCTATGGGCAATTGCTTGACAAGCCAGTATTTGTGTTTACCCTTGGTTAGAGTTGTCTGATGGTCGCCCGCGGCAGCTTCTTATGGTATGTAGTATGTCAGGGGTGGCCCTCTTCCGCCAGTCGGGGGTCGTGGCTGTCCTGGAATGACGCCCCGCACCATGGAGGGAGGCCCCTCCCCTCTTTTCAGCGCGCAGCGCAGAGTGTTGAAATATGATTGACCTTTGTATCCTGCGTGTGTGGTTGCAAGGCTAGTTGCAAAACGATGCCCCTGTCGTGGCTGCACGCGCATAGTGCTAGCGGCCATTGTGTGATGGTCTATGTGTTGCTCAAGCAGTGTGGTCGTGCATTCCCGGTGCTGTCTGCAAAGGGAAGGAGGGAGGGGGAGCAAGGATGGGGTGAGGGCCGACCGTGTTTCCCTGCCCAGTCGGCACAGGCTCAAGGATTTCAGCCAATCGGCGAGTTGCCTTCAGCTTTCTGTTTTGATCTGTCCCGTGGAAGCCGCTCGCGTGGGTCAACGCCGAGCACCCTGATATGTTTCGCAGGTGTGCGTTGCGCGTGGGAGGCAGGGGCAACGCTCGGGCCAGACTTGCTCCGCTAGGACCCGTCCTGCACGCGCCGTGTACAGGCAGGCGCGTATGCACCCTGTCAGGAACTGTGGGGAACAAATACAAATCACGTGCGACCGCTTATGCTACGAAATTGATCGGTACTGGGTTGTTTTGTGGTGGAATCGGTGCTGCATATTGGAAGTACGTTTTTAGTCGTCGATTGGGCCCAGTCGTGCCAGTGACCGACGCACGGTGTAGTGCAAATCCGCGTGTGTTTTTCGATATCTCAATTGATGGGGAACCGATGGGTAGGATTGAGATGGAGTTGTTCGTCAATGTATGCCCAAGAACAGCCGAGAACTTCAGATGTCTGTGCACTTGCGAGAAGGGGAGCGGCGGGCGCGGTGGGAGGGGCCCCCCTTTGTGGTATCAGGGGACGCAGTTTCACAGTGTCATCCCAGGCGTGTGGTGTCAGGGTGGAGGCTATCCCGACCAGAGTATCTATGGCTTGACTTTTCCAGACGAGTTTCAGTACGGCATTGTGCAGCATTCGCAGCCGATGCTACTGTCTATGGTGAATAGAGGGCCGAACACGAACACTTCACAATTCTGCATCACGTTGAGGGCTGCGCATGAATTGGACGCCAAACATGTTGTTTTTGGTTGTGTGTCGGAGGGCGAATATGTTGTTAAACAGATTGAGCGTGTCGGGTCTGGCAATGGTGAACCAAGTGCAACAGTTGTGATCACTGGAAGTGGTCAGGTGAAGTCAAAAGGATCATGCGTCATCATCTTTAGTGTCTGCATCATCATACGAGTTGCACTTTCGATGTTCGCACACTTGGCAACGGTATGCTTCGCCTCGCCTCGAGGGGATACCAAGGTTCCTCGATGTTCGTTTCAACGGGCAAGCCCGCTATCTTGCACTTTACACGTTTATATGCACATCTGCGTGCATTACATGCGCGTGCATATTGGAGACTCCAGGAAGGCCGCGAGGGAGCCGATGCGTGCTCTAAGGCAGGCAGACGATTACCCTCGAGTTGCTTGAAGAGCACCTCGAGATTGGAGAACATACAGGGCACCATGTCACATCTACCAAGTGGCGTTCGGCCCATGGCCGTGGACCGAAGGCCTCTTGAATGTACATACAGGTGCCTAGGCCTGCCCCTCGCAGGCTTCTTGGATGGCTCTTGAGGGCCTCTTTGGGTCGCTGGGAGACTGGAGGGCTTCTTGGTGCCTCTTTGGGGCTTGCGGGGGCCTCTTGGCCTCTTGGGGATCTGCTGGCGGTCTCGGGGGTCATCAGGGAGTGCAGTCAGTTCGTGCTCCCCCTTTGAGATCCTCGCGTGCCGTCTTGGGGGCCCCTCGGGCGTTCTTTGGGTCCTCTTTGGCCATGTTGCGGTTCTCGATGAGACCTTTTGGGTTGTCGTGGGGCGATATTCGGGGCTTTGTGGGCCGTCGTGGAGCGGTGGACGACCGAAAAGCCAGGCACGCTACAGTGTTCCTTTCTAAGAAACAGCAGAGCAATCATTGGTATTTTGATGTTTCGCCTCGTCGGGCGCTCGTGTGGGTCATCGTCGGGCTCTATTGCGGAGTCCTGGAGGCCTCTTGATCTGTCCTGGAGAAGCGGCGGCGACGGCGAAAGAAGAGGGGGTCCAGGGGGGGAGAACAGGCGGAGGAGGGAGGGGACCCCTGTGTTATTCTGGGGGGGGCACACACGCACACGCCCCGCCCCCCCCCACCATCCGGGGCTCCCTCCCTCCCCCCCTCCTGCTGGTCAGAGGTACAGGGGAGGGGCTCCCTCGTGCGAGATGAAACTAGTTTGTTTTGCGCGGACGTGGCCAGCACATTGCTGTGCGGTGGGATGGACGGATTCTGCTCGAGAGGCCCCGACAGGTCTTCCCACGCGCCGACAGGGTCAGGCTTTTGCCACCCGTGTGCCGGGGGACAGGGCCCGGGGACACCGGGCCAGAGCCCCGATGACAACTGTTGTCAAGGGGCCGGGCCCGCCCGCGGCGGGGGGCAAACATCGCATCCGAGAGGAGGCCCAATATGCTTTTCAAATGGCCCAAGATGTGTCCACGACGCTTCAAGACCGCTCCAAGAGAACCCCCAAGAGGGCCCCGATAAGCAAGCCTTGTCTCATTCCCTTAGGAAGGTCACAAGAGGAGAAAGAACTACTACCACCAGCTAGGGGGGCCGGCCGCTCCCCTCCCCGAGCTGGTGGCACCCCGCTCTGGGTGCGCCCCCAGGGGAGTGCCCTGCACGGAGTGCCACCAGATCGGGGGGTGGGTGCCTTTGGGAAGGGAGTTCAGTGGAATTCTGGTGGTAGTGGCTCTCTTTGCTCTCATGAGCAAGCGTGCATTTTCAGCATTTTTGCTCTCTTGAGTTCAAGACCGTCCAAGACAACCCAAGAGGTCTCCAGAATCGCCCTGGAACTTCTCAAAAGAGGCCCCCAGGAGGGCCCCTAGACGGCTCAAGAGGGCCCCAAGACGGACCACGAAGCCCCGAAGACGGCCAAAGATGGCCCCAAGACGGGCCCTGCAATTTCGAGCCCTCCAGCCGACGATGACCTCCCGAGGCCGCTGACGGGCGCCCGAGAATCTTCCGGAAGGCCCAAAGAGGGCCCAAAGATGCGCCCGACAGATCCCATGAGGCCCCCGGGGCCCCCAACGGGGCCCCGAGAGATTTCCAAAGATACCCCAAGATATGTTTATGAGGCTTCTGGCCCACAACCCAGCCATATTCCCCTGATCGATCTTCGACCGCCGTCTCGGCAGCTCCAGAGGGCCCCAAATCGCCCCAAGACGGCTTCCAAGTGTCTCCGACGGCCTGGTGGGACGTGTGTGTGTGTGTGTGTGTGCGTGTGGGTTGGTCACTGGGACTTGACGGACGCAGTCATGCCCCAAACTTGTGAAAGCAATGATGATCCCCCTTCCCCCCCCTGAATCCCGACTGCCATGAAGTCGCCGTCCAATCATGTTTTTTTGGTTCCCCCTGGACAATATTCCACGGAGACCAGAACGATGCGATTGATGATCCCGGGCTCCTGGGTCCTCGTTCCTGGGCCCTCTCTTCCCTACCCTGCTTCCTTCTCTCACTTCCTCTCCTCCTCCTCCTGCTTCTCCTCTTCGACCTCCTCCCCCTCCTGCTCCTCCTCCTCCCTGATGGGGCGGCGGACCACCGCACGCCCACGGGGGAAGACCCCACCACGCCACACCCACAGGAGAGCGGGTTGGGAGCCATCGAGTTGGGGGGACCCTGGATCATGTATACACAAATGTATGGCTGTAGAGACATTCAGGTATGTATGCGTATGTGTACACATATGTGTATGTATACATGCATGTAGGCATGTAGGCATAACGGCATGCATGCATGCATGCATGCATGCATGCATGTATGTATGTATGTATGTATGTATGTATGTATGTATGTGCATGCATGTATGCATGTATGTATGTCTGTATGCTTGTTGCTTTAGGATTGCATGTGTTAATGCATGTATGTATGTATGTAGGTAGGTATGTATATATTAATGCATGCACTTATGACTGGTTGCTGTCGTGCATGTGTGTTTGTATGTATGTATGAATGTATGTACGTATGAACGCACGTATGTATAATCGTGTATGTACGTGCGTATGGTGGTGCTTATGTATGTATGTGTGCATGTGCGTCTGAATGCATGCATGTATGCGTGTAGGTGTGTATGTAGGTGTGCATGTATGTATGTAGGTCGGTAGGTAGGTATGTAGACAGGTAGGTAGATAGGCAGGTCTGTCTGTCTGTCTGTCTGTCTGTCTGTCTGTATGTATGTATGTATGCATGTATGTATGTATGTATGTATGTATGTATGTGTGTGTATGGATATTCTGCTGGATGGATCGATGTATGTATGTATGTATGTATGTTTGTATGTATGTATGTATGTATGTATGTATGTGTGTATGTATGTATGTATGTATGTATGTATGTATGTGTATGTATGTATGTATGTATGCATGCATGCATGTATGTATGTATGTATGTATGTATGCATGTATGTATGTATGTATGTATGTATGTATGTATGTATGTATGTATATATATATATATATATATATGTATCTATATCTATGTTAAAAAGATACATTCCAGGGGACAGGTCTGATGGCTCCCAGGGCGGCCTCTCGAAGCGCCATGGGGGCCTCGGGGCCACGGGAGTGCGCTGGGATCGCGCCAGGAGGCTGAAGACGCCCCCAGAAGGCGCCAAGAGGTCCAAGGGGCCTCCAAGACAGCCCACGAACGCCCCAAGACGCCAAAGATGGCCTCCAGATGGCGGTCGCGGGGACGTCCTCGTCGGTCAGGTTTGCCCAGCCTTCCTTTTCTGATCCTTTTGCGCACAACAGCGTTGTGAATCATTTTTTCAACGGTTGTCCCGCTGATTGCTTTTTGTAACCGTTTTAAGACATTAGCGACTTTGTGTTTATTGGTCAGGGTTATCTGGGTAGTGCGTAAACATCGCGCAGGATGCTTCTCCTCGGTTTCGCCTCTGCAGGGCCAGTTTCGGGCCCTCGGGGCCGTCAGGCATCGATCCTGTGCGCAAGGCCAGCCGGAGTGGACACCGGGTAATCTTGGGGCCCGATTTTACGACAATCTGGTGCATCAAGCTTCCAGGGTGTATACACCGATGCCGGAACCCAGGAAGCTGCTGGCAAGGATTGGTGTATGCGAAAGTACGTGTACTCCCCAGGCGGTGCTTTGGCTTCTTGTTTGGAGACGAACAGGGCGCGCGCCGAAATCCATTCCAGGCGAAATTGAGTTTTTAAAGATAGGGTTTCAGTGTGCAGGCGCGCTCTGCCGCGCGGTGGTTTCCCCGCACACTTTGGGCGGCGCGCTGAGGCATAATTCACTCGAGGCATTAGTTTTGCACGTTGCGCATGCTATCGCGTAGACATCACGCATGGCTTGAGCTACTTCGCATACGCTTGTCTGGCGAGGCCCTTCGAGGGCCCTCTCAGGGCCCGCCGGGGCCGCCGAGTGCCGAGAGCTCCCGGCAGCCAATGTCGATTGCTGGCAACAGCAACGCCGCCGAAAGGGCCGCCGAAAGAGCCGTCGAAAGGGCCGCCGAAATTGCCGCCGAAAGGGCCGTCGAAATCGCCGCCGAAATTGCCGCCGAAATCGCCGCCGAAATCGCCGCCGAAATTCTTCACCGAAATCGCCGCCGAAATTGCCGCCAAAATCGCCGCCGAAATTGCCGCCGAAATTTCCGCCGAAATTCCAGATTGCGCTGCCGAAAAATGCCGAACTTGACCCTGGCTGTGACTCTGTGCCTGTGTCCGCGGCGTCGTCGCGCCTACTAAAGCAGTGATCTCGCTTGCGACAGGGCAGTGGGAATTTCGATGGCTGAATTTGGGAGGCGATTTTGGCGGCTGAAGTTCGGCGGCTATTTTGGCGGAGTTCGCATTTATTTCGGCGGCAATTTCGGCGGCAATTTCGGCGGTAAGTTCGGCGGCAAGTTCGGCGGCAAGTTCGGTGCCAATTTCGGCGGCGATTTCGGCGGCGATTTCGGCGGCAATTTCGGCGGCGATTCCGGCGACTATTTCGGCGGCCCTTTCGGCGGCCTTCCTGGCGGCCCTTTCAGAGGGCAATTTCGCCGGTTTTGCTCTTGGGAGCTCGCAGCACTCGGCTGTGGCAAAGATTCCATGCGCGGCGACGCAGGTTGACCTGCCCTCAGCCCGACGATGATTGTAAGATTTGTTTTCTTGTGGTTTTGGCGGTGATGATGGCGACGTCCGTGGTGATGGTTGGTTCAAAATGGATGTTCGCCAGGAGGCATTGCAGGCTGGCCTACGCGCCCAGCGTTGCGTGTTCTCAAAGAGTAAAACATTGCCGCGCAAACCCTTCGGAATTCGGCGGCTATTTTGGGGGCCATGGTGGCTCCAAAGGATGGTCCTCGGTGACTGACTTGTGTCCTTCACGGATTGGATGGGATTGGCGGAGCCTGGTGGGCGCCTCGAGGAGAATGAAAGGAGGAGGAGGAAGAGGAGGAAAAGGAGGAAGGGGAGGAAAGGGAGGAGAGGGAGGAGGAGGAGGAGGAGGAGGAGGAGGAGGAGGAGGAGGGGGAGGAGGAGGAGGAGGAGGAGGAGGAGGAGGAGAGGAGGAGGAGGAGGAGGAGGAGGAGGAGGAGGTGGTGGTGGGGGCGTCTCGTGCAGTGGTTGGCGGCGCGGATGTTTCGCCTGGTGCTCGCCCGTGCCCGCCCGCGGGTGTTTGCGTGGGCGCCGCATGCGGTGGGCGACCGCGCAGCTTGCATCACATGCTGCGGCGCATAACCTCGCGCTCCGGATAATGTTGTCCTCTTCCTTTTCCTCCTCGTTTTCCTCCCCCCTCTCTCTGAGCCCACCCGCTTTCGTCATTGTATACCCCCGCGAGCACCGCGTAATTGATTATCTCCGGTCAAGACGGTCTGGCCGGCGGTAGGGGGCGGCGAGGCCGAAGTGTGTTATCTCGGGGGCCACATTCTTGTTGGCTCGTTTGCGCGTTTGTCCGCCACGGGTATCTGTATACCATTCGATTTCTCACGTGGCGTGCTCCTCCCACCCTTCCAGGGAAGCCCCGCCAGAGCGAGCTGTGTATGTTGATGTAGGGTAACCCAATGGCAGGAATTGACACATCACCTTCCGAGCAACGCCACCTCATCCTCATCCTCCTGCCCTTCCCCCTTCTCTTCGGTTAGTACGTTGCGTCTGTTTAGTTGAGACTTGCTGGGCACAGCATGCCTTCTATCCCTGCCAGAATCCAGGGTTTCATTGTCCCCAGGGCATGATTATCAGTGGTATTTGGTTGACCAGCACCTCCTTGCACCACATAGCTTTTTATCCGACAGCCTCCACCGCGTATCTGAAACCATATACATTGTTCCACTTAGCTCACAACACACGTCTTGAAAAAAAGGCTTGCACCGCATATTTTGCGCAACAAAGTTTACACAACGTAGCTTGTACCACATCGTGCACCGCGTAGCTTTCAAACCATATGTTGCACCACTTGGCTTGATCAGCATAGCTTGCGTCGCATAGCTTGCACCGCATAGCTTTCACCTTATAGCTTGCACCACATTGACCGCACCACCTAGACTACCTTCCATACTAAACATCTTACGCATCCACAGCGCAGCCATTCCCCAAACAGTTGCAGGGTATCTTACTTACGTTAACCATCTCGGGCTCATTGCCGCCCGTCGCCGCCCGTGCCGCCCGTCGCGGTCGCCGCTCGTCTCCGTGATTGCCGCCCGTCGCCGCTCGTGCCGCCCGTCGCCGCCCGTCGCCGTCGCCGCCCGTTCTCGCGAATCCCGCCCGTCGCCGCCCTTGCCGCCCGTCGCCGCCTTGTTTTGCTTTGCTATGCTTTCTTTTGATGTGCTTTACTTTATGTTACTTGCTTGTCTCTGCTTTGCTTTGCTTTGCCTTACCCTGCTTATGTTTACTCGACTCCGTGTTACTTTGCTTTGCAATGCTTGAGGCTCCTTTCATTTGCTTTGCTTTACGTGACTGTCGACTTTGATGTTCAAAGTGTCAAACTGTCTTTACCTAATGTTATGTTCTTGGCTTTACGCTATTGTACCCTAGGACTCTTTATCGCAGAACATAGATTGCACTGCATAAGCTGCAAACACCCAGTGCTTGGGATATTGTAGAGGCCTCCGGCCGGTGCCGCCGATCCGGGACGATCCCGCCGTCAGAAGGACGCTTTCGTTCCAGCGCGGGGTCATCTTTTCCTTTCTCCGCGCTGCGTGCGCTTCAGTGTTGTAGGCAGTAAAGAGTCTGGGTCCGAGTCTTTCAGCGTCCTTATCGTTCCCTCCTTGTCCCTCCTCCCTCCCCCGTGGCCCTCATGCTCTTCCCGTTCCTCCCACTCCAGTTCCTCCTAAGGGATGGTATGGAAGGGTAGGGCGTCAGATATGACGCGAGTGTACCTAACTTGCCCCGCTCGTCATTCGGCTCGAGAATGGCTTGTTTTTCAACGCGCTTTTTCAACCGTAAGTGGTTTGGAAACAGCTTGGAGGCATTGCGTGGGCTTCTTGAGGGGCCTGTGCTTCGCATCTTCGAGGCCTCCTTGGGAGGCGTCTTGGAGGTGATTGTTGAGCCTCTTGGGGGCCTTTTGGGCTTCTTGGGGAGCATGCAGGAGGCATGCTGGAGGCTACTTGGAGCCTCTTGGGGTTTCTTGGGGACTCCAAGGGCCATTTTGGTGCCTCCTGGGCGCCTCTTGTGCCGTCTTGGCCCCTTCTGGGGCCGTCATGGAGCCCTCCTGGGCGCTTCTTGGGCCCGTCCTGGGGCCCGCTTGGGCTGTCTTGGGGGCCTTCCGGGCCGTCTTGGGCCCTTCTTGGGCCGACTTGGGCCCTCTTGAGAGCCTCTGGGCCTGTTTTGGGGGTCTCTCGGGCCGTGCTGGACACTGCGAAGGCCGAAGAAGCGAAAATTCCAAACATGTACGTTTTCCTCAGGGAATGGGACAGATTTTCTGTTTTTGGGCACTCTTAGGAGGTGTCGGGAGGGCACGTTGGAGGCTTCTGGAGCCGTCTGAGGAACATATTGGGTGTCGTGGAGCGATGTTTCGGCCACTTAGGGCCCTCTTGGGCCTTCTGGGCGGCCGCTGGTTTTTTTTTCTATGAGCCCGCGTTTGAGCTCTCCGGGGCGAGGGGCCGACCCGGAGTGAGCTGGAGCTCCGATTTTGCCATCACAATTGACTCGGACCCCCCCCCCCCCTTAACCCCGGCAAAGCCACCCCGGCCCCCCCCCCCCCAGCAGAGCTGAAGCTCAAGAACTGAGGCTCAGGCTATATCTGAGGGTCTTTGAAGCTCACACGCTGGATCGGCGGACATGCTGGCTAAAATTTACTGTTCGAGGTCAACGCGCGCAAACATGTCCCTAAGGAGTTGGGTTTGCTGGGGTTCCGCCTGGTGCCTGGTGGCAGCTTAGTCAAGTCCAGTCCGTCCCTCCTGGACGCGGAAACTTCAGGCCCGCTTCAAAGCTGAGACGGTAAAGGAACGGTGACCGGAAGTGGTACCAAAAGCGGCTACGGCGGAACTGGCAACAAAAACGGCGACGGGACGGGGAACAAAAAGGCGCCAGAACTGGCAGAGAAACAGACCAATTGCCACTGCAGGGAAACGGCCCTGTCGTTCCCGGGGCCAACTGAGCTCCCTCCCTCCCCCTGCTTATCAAGACTTTGAGCACTCGCGTGATAAATAATGTATGTGTGTTACGAGTGGTGCAGATTTTGTAGCTGATTTTGACCTCCCTGCATCTCACAAGGTATCATACAATAGTTGTAATGATCACCTTCGTGAATCCTGGTGCAATCTATGTGGTGTTGCGCTGTTTCTTTCCTCCCTCCCCGGGCGCCTCCCTCTGGCGCAGGGCCGGTGCGCCGCGCCCGCCCCCTGCGCCCGCGCCCGGCCGCGTTCAGCGGCGGCTCCCACGCATGGACGCGATGGCGCCATCGAGGGCCCCGCCCGCGAAGGACGGGGACGAGCGCGGCATCGACTCGCGGGCGGGCTCCACGTGCGCGGCGTCGATGCCCTCGTGCCACTCGGAGCGCCGGGGGGGGGGGTGCTTTGTAGTTGGGCAGGGGAGGGGCAGCCAGCCTGCAGGCCTCCCGGGAGGGTCGCGGCGCATCGCCGATGCATCGGCGTCGCGGCTCGATGTGGAGCCCGATTCTCTTCACGCCGACGGCGCCGATGCATCACCGACGCCGCGGATGAATCGCCGATGCACCGGTGATGCATCGACGATCGGGGGGGGGCCAGGGGATCAGGGGCAGCGATGGGGGGGGGGAACAGGCTCACGGGGGGAACGTCGACCCCGAAGCGGCTCAGCCATGCTCGCGTCGTGAAGAGGTCACGACGGCCAGCTTTTGGCCACAGTTGGCCTCTGGGGCCCCTCGTCAGTCCCCAGGACTGCTATTTGAGCTCTGAGCTCGGAGTTCCTCGAGCAGCAGGTGGGCTCGAGCAGCAGTTCCCCTGCCGGTGAGATGTTATCTGAGCTCGGAGTTCCTCGAGCAGCAGGTGGGCTCTGTGGATCGCCCCGCAACACCGATGTGTCGGCGATAAGGCTCGATGCAGAGCCCGATGATCTCCGCGCCGATGCATCGGCGACGTGGCCGATGCATCGGCAGTGCGGCGCGATGTCCCGACTCCGTTCGGGGACCCCGCATGGAAAACGTCAAGACGTCGGAGGTCGGGGGCCCGCTCGTCGCCGAGAGGGGGCCGATAGCGCCCACCCCGCCCAGGAGCGTGCGGCCCCGCTGGTCGAGGGCCTGTCGCCGATTGTCGGCGACGTAGTGCTGAGTCCAGGTTTGTGGAAAGACACACAAACACAATTGTACGTTGTTGAACGAGTTTGCATCGCACAGTTCCGTTTCAGCCCTGCTCCATAGTCTTTCTGGCTCATGGACTTGGCCCTGCGGGGCTTGCAGGCCGTCGCTCCGTGGGCCCCCCTCCTTTCAGTTGCACGCTGTTCCGACTGCCATTGCATCGCGGATTGCCAGGTCAGCAGCGACATCGTGAGTCTGCTGGGACGTCAGCTGGAGCGCTGCGGTCCAGAGCAGCTCAATTGCCCTGCGTGCCCGAACTGTCCGTTGCCTCAGTGCCCCGAACCGTCGTTCGCGCTGGGCACCTTCATTGCGGGGCTGCTCGCAGGTGCGCTCTCGGCAGCGACAGCCGGGTTCTTGTGGAAGAGGGCCTCGCGTGCGCCGAGACTAGGATTGGATGGCGGCCCGCAGCCCAGCAGAACGCACGCTGCGCTGCCTGCAGAGCCTGCAGGTGGGGTCGAGGGCCCTCGCCTACTACGATCCGCGCGATGACTACTGGCATGAGAGGATCATGCTGGCGCACATTCAGGACTTCCGCTTCGTGGTGCTCACCGCGCACTGGGACATCTATGATGAGGATATGTCCCAGGCGCTCCGCCTGCTGCCGCTGGGTCCTCGGGGCGGCCTTCCCGTGCCGAGGCCACAGGGGCAGATCTTGCGGGTGGACAACGCTCGCCTCAGCGCCGAGTTGCAGCAGCTGTGCGACGAGGCGGCGCAGATGGCATTGGACATCCGCGAGGAGGAGGGCTTGCCGGCCCCAGCGGCGCACCAGGGGGTGCTCGCCGACGGCGAGGCGGAGGCGCTTGCCGAGGTGCCTGCCCCTGCGGCGCTGGCGGCCGCCGCGAGGCCCGCCGGGCCAGCGGCTGGAGGCGCGGCTGCGGCCGGCGCTCTGGCGGCGGCGCCGGCCGCGCCGCTTAGGGCACCCGCGGCAGGCGCTCTCCTCGCCCCAGCACCGCCGCGGCCCGCAGCGCCGCCAGCAGACGCGGTCTGGCTCGCGGCGGAGACGCGTGGGGCCTTCACGGTCGGGGCCCCTATCCCGCCTGAGCTCCTGGGAGCTCATGGCCAGCCGCAGGTCGTGCTGGGCGATCGCGGGGTCGTGGTGCTGGCGTCGGGCGTCTCGCTTGCGGTCGCAGTGGCCAACACCCTGGAGGCAGGGGCGGCAGCGCTCTCCAGCAGTGGGGGAGACCTTCGCACGCTGCCGGTGCTCTACTCGCCAGCTGGTGGCCGCTCCAGGTCCTTCCACGACGCCGTGGCCAAGATGTCCACCACGCCCTTCCCAGACTGGCGCATCAAGGGGCCGAGGACCGCGGCCTGGCTGCTCGAGAAGATCTCGGAGGCGGGCTACACGCCGCTGCAGAGGCACTTCTGGTGGAGGTCGATCCAGGGGCTCACAGCTTCCGACTCGGGCGTGGACGACCACCACTTCATCTCCGAGGTGCTCAAGGAGCTCACCACCTACGACCAGCTCAACGCTGGCGAGCTGGTGGTGGTGGAGATCCTCTGCCGCCGCTACCAGCTCTGGGAGGAGCTGTGCGCCTGCGCGAGGCCGAGGCTGGTCAGGACGCTGCACCCTGGCTCGATGAGCGATCCATCTTCCTCGGGAAGGACAGGAGCCGCGGCTCGGCGCTTGTCTGCCCCGCCTTGGAGAGCTGGGTGGCTGAGAAGCTCCGAGAGGAAAGTGCCATCCTCAAGGAGCGCAGGAAGGGGCGAGAAGAAAGGCTGCTGGAGCGCGGCGTCGACGGCGGCGCGGCCTCTGGCGAACCATCGGCGGGCGCCAAGGCCAGGGCGCGCGGCCGCGGGCGCGGCCGTGGCGCCTGAGGCGCCCCCTCGCGCCGGGGGCGCCCCCGGCCTCGGCGCGAGTTTGCAGGGGGGGCGAGGCGTGCTGAACGACGATGCCACCTCGCTGGGTTTTGGCGATGACAGTCTCGCGCAAAGGGACGCGCTGCCCATCCCGCTCAGCTCGGAGGCGCTCCAGTGTTTGAAGGGGTTCTCGGCCCTCGACGGCGAGCTCTCGCTGGGGCAGCGGCGCAGGGCCGCGCGCTGCAGGCGCCAGGAACGCTGGATGCTGGAAGGCGTCGCGGCGCTCAACGAGCTGGGTGGGGGTGGGCGGTTGGCTGGCAGCGGCGGGCGGCTTAGCTTGGCGCAGCGCTCCGCGTTGCAGCATCTGGGTGAGGTCTACGCCGCGGTCCCGCCGAAGACTGAGGATTGCACCAACCAGGAGGCGTTCAAGGCGCTTCTGGGGCTTCGACCTGGCTATGCTGATGAGCCAGCCATCGGGGCGAGAGCCGGCTACCAGCGCGGGAGGGCCTCCCTTCTTTCTGGCGGTGCTGGGCGTGTCGATCTTGTTCGGCTACTGCCCCCGCACCTGCAGTCGGCGCTGGAGTCCGGGCACGGGTTATTGCGCTCGGAGCAGGAGGCTACTGCTGCTCTGGAGGAGGCTGACGTCACGTGTTACGTGGACGGCAAGCTGGCCCAACGGGGCATTGACTACGGACGGTTCCTGCTCGAGCTTTACGATGCAGGGATCGTCGAAGTTTTGGACTATGAGCTGGATCGGAAGGAGGAGACTGGCGTCTTTTTTGTGCCTCGCAAAGATGACAAGCTGAGGCTCATCTTCGACGCCAGGAGGGCGAACTGTCACTTCAGGGCGCCCGAGTGCACGCACTTGGCCTCCGGCGACGCCACGCCCGGCGAGGAGGTGCACTTGGCTGCGGGTGACGTGGAGGTCTGCTTTTACCAGTGCGTGCTGCCCGCATGGGCCAGGAACTACTTCTGCCTGCCGAGCCTGGCGACTCGCATGCTGCCTGCCCGCCTGCGTGAGGCGCTGGGGCCTGAGCTTGCGGCGCGGCCCAGGATAGCCTTCCGCGTGCGAGTCGTTCCCATGGGATGGAACTGGGCCGTCCACTTTGTGCAGTCTGCCCACCTGAACGTGCTGGCCTCGGTCTCTCCGAACAGCCAGTGGTTGGTGGACAAGCGGCCTGGGACGTGCCTCTCGGACAGCTCAGCTGCAGCCAAGGTCTTGTACATAGACAACTTTGCGGCCATCAGCACCAGTCGCGAGACAGCGTTGCAGGTTGTCAACGACATGCTTGGCTCGTTCACCAGTGAGGGCGTCAGGGCGTCGCTTGACTTGGACGTCGTCCTCCTCGGCTTCACGCTGGACTAAGGCCGCCAGGTGGCGCCCCGCACCCAGGAAGTTTTGGAGGGTGCACGGCTGCATCTCGCACTTGCTGGAGCCGGGAAGGCGTATCACGGGGCGCCAGTTGGAGAGGCTCGTGGGGCACGTGGTCGCGCTGCTGCTGCTGCGGCGTGAGGCTCTCAGCCTCCTCAGTGCGGTCTACGTCTTCATCCGCTCGACCTACGACAGGGCGCATCCGCTGTGGCCCAGCTGCCGACGCGAGCTCAGGTGGGTGCTTGCGTTGTTGCCCACGGTGTTCGCCGACATGAAGAGGCCTTGGCACTCTGAGGTAGGTGCCTTTGACGCGTCGCCTTGGGGCGCGGGAGTCTGCGCTGCGCGCTGGCCTTTGAGCGCGGTGCAGGCCGCTGGCGGGCAGCCGGAGAAGCTGCGCTTTCGCGGGCCCCTCGCCTCACTGGTGGCGCCGCGGGACGCTGCTCTGGCCGCCGACAGCATCGAGCTCTCTGACCCAGCCGCACTCCTGCTCGGGCGCGCGGCGGGTTTCGCCGAGGTGAGCGCAGAGCTGCTGCGTGAGGCGACCTGGATCACGGCTGTTGCATGCAGATGGAGGCGCCAAAGTACTATCCACAGGCTGGAGAGCTCAGCAGGGCTTCTCTGGCTGCGGCGCGCCTCTCGCAATTCGAGATGTCACGGGCATCGCTTGCTGGGCTTGGGCGACAACATGTCGATGATTTGCGCCCATGAAAAGGGTCGTGCATCCGACTTTGGTCTCTTGTCAGGCTGCCGTTGTTCCTATGCCATATCGGTCGCCTGCAATCTCAAGGTCACGTTCAGATGGATCCCCTCAGAGCTCAACCCTGCTGATGGCCCGTCAAGACGGTTCCGGTCTGGTCCGGGGCCGTCTTGGCCCAAGCACGGGGACCAGTTCAGGCGTCACTGCGGCTGTGGCCATGCAGGAGGTCCGCACGCTCCAGGCAGCTCCGCCGTTCGGCCAGCCAAGCCTGCCCGAGGTGGGAGGCGCTTCGCCGACCCGGAAGCGAGTCGCTGGTGGTGGCGGATCCGCAAGGAGCAGAGTGCAGCTGCCGCCGCCTTCCGCCCAGGAGCGGGCCCGCTTGCTGCCCCGCCAGGGCTTTCTGGCAGCCAACAAGGTGCGGCCGTCCACTCAGGTGCTCTACCTGAAGGTGTTGCGGCTGCTGGCAGGCTGGCTCATGGTGGACGCCCTGCCCGACTGGCCCGTGGCTGCTTGGGACGCAGCGCTGGCCGACTTCCTGCTGTGGGCCTTCGACCAGGGAGTGGCGCGGGCGACGGCTGCAAGGCTTGGCGCCGCGGTGCTGTGGGGGCTCCCGCAGCTCCACGTGGCGCCCTTGCAGAGATGCTTCCCGCAGCTCGCGCACTCGCTGGCGGGTTGGAAGCGCCTGCATCCGCCAGGCTCGCGCCCGCCTCTTCCAGAGCTTGTGGTTCGCGCAGCGGCAGCTTGGCTTGGGCACCAGGGCGAGTTTGCGACCGCCTTGTGCGTCATGCTGATGTTCGAGGGCTACCTGAGACCCTCGGAGGCGCTGGCGCTGCGGGCCGCCCAGCTCACCGGCCCTTTCGGCTCGGCCACCAGCGCGGGCTCACACATGTCAGTAGTGGTGCATGCTGCAGAGTTGCAGCAACCGGGCAAGACAGGCGAGATGGACCATACCGTTGTGCTCGACCTCCCGCGCCAGCAGGTCCTGGCTTGGGCCTTGGCGCGCCTACGCGACTCCCGCCTGGGCTCCTGGCACCCGCTGTGGGACTTCGACTACAACCTCCTCCAGCGGCGGTTTGGCCAGGCGCTCGAGGCTGTGGGGGCCAGCTGTTTAGCAGGCACGCTCTACAGCCTCAGGCACGGCGGCGCCAGCCACGACCGCCTGACGGCCAGCCGCGCGCTAATGGAGGTGCAGCAGCGAGGAAACTGGCGCGCCTTCAACAGCGTGCGGCGCTACGACAAGCACGGGCGAGTGTCGATCGAGTGGATGAAGATTCCAGCCCACCAGCGGCAGGAGATCGAACGTTTGGCCGCTGGACTCGACGCCGCCTTCAAGCTGTACTCGCCTCAGCGGTGATGAGTAGCAAAGGTCATGACTCCCGCATCTTCATTGAACTCTTCAGTGGCTCTGGCAACCTTGCGCGACGCCTGCGACAGGCAGGGCATGCAGTCATTGAGTGGGATGTCCTGCACGGGCAAGAGTTTGATCTTGCCCAGCCTGCGCCGTGGGCTGTGCTTCGCGGCTGGATTGCCAGCGGCAAAGTCAAGGCTGTTTTCATGGGCGCGCCTTGTGGGTCGCTTTCTCAAGCGCGACGAGGCGGCCCCACTTCTCGCATGCCTCGGCGCCTTCGCGACGGCTCTCACATCTTTGGCTTGCCAAACTTAGCTGCTGCCGATCAGGCCAAGCTTGAGCTTGGCAACCTGCTCGCCTCCCGAGCGGGGCAGATCTGGCAGCTAGCTGCAAAGTTTGGCATTCCTGTCGGTGAAGAGAATCCCCGCAGCAGTTGGCTTTGGCATTTTCCAGACAGAACTCGCCGGCATCACTCTCCTTTCTTCTTCGAAGCAATTGTTGACCAGTGTGCTGCAGGTCGGCCCTTTCGAGCTCGCACTAAGTTCCAATTCTTGCATTGTCGCCCCTCCCCTTCTCTCTTGTCTATGAAGTGTCATGGCCGTGGTGTGTGTGTGAGTTTTCTGGTCAGCCTCATCTTGAGCTGTCTGGGAAGGAAAGCGGTGCCACTCACTTCCGCACTCACCAAAAGGCCGCCTATCCCGACGCCATCTGCAGGCAACTTGCTCGAATGTTCTCGCAAACGATTGTCGCCAGGATGGTCTCCCGAAAATGGATGTTGCTTCACGGCTAAGCCAGTGCAGTGCTTGCTGATGGGTACTGTGCTTTGTTGTAGATGGGCCTTTGCCGCCTGCCAAAGCTGTCCTGTGCCAGGCTCCGTTCCTCAAGCAGATACTGGAAAAAAGATGATGCATGTACGTTGTTGAACGAGTTTGCATCGCGCAGTTCCGTTCCAGCCCTGCTCCATAGTCTTTCTGGCTCCCAATGCCAGCCCGTTGCCTCCAGAATTCTCTCTTGCCGCGGGCCTTTGCCGCCTGCCAAAGCTGTCCTGTGCCAGGCTCCGTTCCTCAAGCAGATACTGGAAAAAAGATGATGCAAACAAATTACACCAGAGAAAGAAAAAACAGTACATGGACGGTTTGAAAAGGGATCGATAAAGGGATCGATCAGGCGATCGACCAGGAATCCCGGAACCCGGAACCCACCGACATCGGCCCGGAACCAATAACTAGGAAACCAGGAACCCAGAACCGGGAACCCGGGAACCCAGCGGAACCCCTTCAGTGCAAGCACTGATTGGGGAACATGCGCTGTGGAAATTAGGAGAAAGAACGTGGAACAAAACACACGCGCACACAGACACACACGAACACAAACACAAACACAACACAAGCACAAACACAACACACAAACACAAACACAAGCACAAGCACAAACACAACCACAAACACAAACACAAACACAACCACAACCACACACGCACAAACACAATAACACACACACACACACACTGAAGGAAACAGCACGCACTGTGTGTTGTTGTATGTTCCCGGAAAGGGCTTAAGCCTAGGGTTCTCTTTTAGTATGTAAACATGTCCCCCGGTGCCTGCTTGAAGGAGGCCGGCGAATTTTTTCCCTGATAAATAACGAGGTCGAAGGAGGCCGGCGAATTAAAATATGAGGATGTCTCGAGCGAAACGCTTGTTTTTCAGAAAATGGTGAGGATGTCTCGAGCGAAACGCTTGTTTTGTGTTATAGAATTCTGAGGACCACCTCCCAGCACGACCACTCCCCCAGCACGACCACCCCCCAGCACGACCACCCCCCAGCACGACCACACCCCAGCACGGCCCCACCCCAGGAAGACCACACCCCAGCACGACCACACCCCAGCACGACCTCACCACAGCATGACCACACATCAGCACGACCACGCCCAGCACGACCACGCCCCAGCACGACCACACCCCAGCACGAACACACCTCAGCACGACCACACCCCAGCACGACCACACCCCAGCACGACCACACCCCAGCACCAGCACGACCACACCCCAGCACGACCCGATCGATAAGTCACAGGGTGCGGACCACCCCAGCACGACCACACCCCAGCACGACCCCACTCCAGCACGACCCCACCCCAGCACGACCACGCCCCAGCACGACCACACCCCCACACGACCACACCCCAACACGACCACACTTCAGCACGACCACACCCCAGCACGACCCCGACCCAGCACGACCCCACCCCAGCCCGACCACACCCCAGCACGACCACACCCCAGAACGACCACACCCCAGCCCGACCCCACCCAAGCACGACCCCACCCCAGCACGACCACACCCCAGCAGGACCACACCCCAGCACGACCACATCCCAGCAGGACCCCACCGCAGCAAGACCTCACCACAGCACGACCACACCCAGCACGACCACGACAGCACGACCACCCCAGCACGACCACGCCCCAGCACGACCACGCCCCAGCACCCCAACAACGACCACACCCCAGCACGACCACACCCCAGCACGACCACACCCCAGCACGACCAAACCCCAGCACGACCACACCCCAGCACGACCACACCCCAGCACGACCACACCCCAGCACGACCACACCCCAGCACGACCACACCCAGCACGACCCGATCGATAAATCACAGGGTGCGGAGCACCCCAGCACGAACCCACCCCAGCACGACCCCACCCCAGCACGACCCCACCCCAGCACGACCACGCCCCAGCATGACCACACCCCAGCACGACCACCCCCCAGCACGACCACTCCCCAGCACGACCCCACCCCAGCACGACCCCACCCTAGCACGACCACACCCCAGCACGACCACACCCCAGCACGACCCCACCCCAGCACGATCACACCCCAGCACGACCCCACCCCAGCAAGACCACACCCCAGCACGACCACACCCCAGCACGACCTTACCACAGCACGACCCCACCCCAGCACGACCACGCCCCAGCACGACCACGCCCAGCACGACCACGCCCCAGCACGACCACGCCCCAGCACGACCACGCCCCAGCACGACCACCCCCCAGCACGACCACCCCCCCAGCACGACCACCCCCCAGCACGACCACCCCCCAGCACGACCACACCCCAGCACGACCACTCCCCAGCACGACCACACCGCCTTGGTTGAGTGGTTGCCTGTCGTCGTGGAATGTTTCGTGGGGTGTCTCGTGGAATGTTTCGCGGGGTGTCTCGTGAAATGTTTCGTGAGGTGTCTCGTGGAATGTTTCGTGAGGTGTCTCGTGGGCTGTTTCGTGAGGTGTCTCGTGGGATGTTTCGTGAGGTGTTGCCCAGTTGGGTATCATGAAAACGTGTCCATGCTCCACATGTCTATATCCCTTTCCGGGTTCGTGGGTCCATCATGTTTTTTTCCCATGGACTTCGTGCCGCCCCTGAGCTGGGCCCCGCCGAGCGTTCCCCCTCGGCAGGGAGGGGTGCCGCACCTCGTTCGGGAGGGATGGAGAGTATCTGCGCGCGCACGTCGTCTTTCGGACTTCGCGTGCTGCTGATTCGCCTCCTGTGCAACATCGTGGCGCTTCTCCTGCTCAAAATGGTCGCTCGACCAGCGTGACGTCGATATGGTTTTTAGCTTCCTGATGGATGCACACCCGCGCCGCTTCTGACAACCCCAGCCCAGGACGAAGGTGTATACCCTGAGGTCCTGGCGTAGCATTCTTTCACGTCGAGGCGATTCCGACCGGACTGGGGCCCCGTGGTTTCCACAGATCGATCCAGCTAGAGTTGCCGCAGCACGCGTCTCTTCTTCGACGCAGAATCCTAGCTCCACCCCGCGCCGGAATTCCTCTAGCTCATCGATGCCGAAGAGCTCTACGAGGTATAAAACTGGAGCCGGACCCACCCGCAACTTGGTTTGCGAACCTCATGCGGCGGCGATTGCGATGAGTGCTCGGCGCTGGCTGGTGCATCTCTGCGGCCGCGCCAGCCCGCGCATGCGCGCGCGCGCGAAGCCCGTTTGGTCGTAGTATCTTCCGATAATATTGGAAATGCTATGGTTTTCTCGAGAACTCGGAAGAGCGCGCGCGCATGCTTCGTTTGAAAACCCGTGTTGCGAAACCCTGTGTTTTATTTGTTGTTTGGACATTCGATTTTGACATTTTTCCCGGAAAGGGCTTTGGCCCAGGGTTCTCTTTTAGTAGGTAAACCTGTCCCCCGGTGCCAACTTGAGGGAGGCCGGCGAATTTTTTCCCTGATAAATAACGAGGTCGAAGGAGGCCGGCGAATTAAAATTTGAGGATGTCTCGAGCGAAACGCTTGTTTTTCAGAATTTCTTGAGGATGTCTCGAGCGAAACGCTGGTTTTGCATAGTTGAGGATGTCTCGAGCGAAACGCTTGTTTTCAGAATTTGCTGAGGATGTCTCAAGCGAAACGCTGGTTTTGCAGAGCCGACCGCGACGCGGAAAAGCGCCCCGCGCGAAGGAATTTCGATGATGTCTCGACTAGTTCGTTTGTTTTTGTACGATTTCCTGGAATTTTGGCAGGATGTCTCGAGCGAAATGCACGACCCCACCGCACGACCACGCCCCAGCACGACCACACCCCAGCACGACCAGACCCCAGCACGACCCCACCCCAGCACGACCCCACCCCAGCACGACCATACCCCAGCACGACCACACCCCAGCACGACCCGACCCCAGCACGACCCTACCCCAGCAAGACCACACCCCAGCACGACCACACCACAGCACGACCACACCACAGCACGACCACACCCCAGCACGACCACGCCCCAGCACGACCACGCCCCAGCACGACCGCGCCCCAGCACGACCACGCCCCAGCACGACCGACGCCCCGCACGACCACCCTCCCAGCACGACCCACCCCCAGCAACGACCACCCCCAGCACGACCACACCCCGACCCAGCACGACCCACCCAGCACGACCACTCCCCAGCACGACCACACGCCCAGCACCGACACACCCCACACGACACACCCCAGCACGACCAACACCCCAGCCTACCACCCCCCAGCAACCCGATCGATAAATCACACAACAGGGTGCGGAGCACCCAGCACGAACCCACCCCCGCACGGACCCCACCCCAGCACGACCCCACCCCAGCAACACCACGCCCCAGCATGACCCACCCAGCACGCCCACCCCCCACCCCAGCACGCACCACTGCACCAGCCACCCACACCCCAGCACGACCCCACCCTAGCACGACCACGCCCCAGCACGACCACGCCCCAGCACGACCACCCCCCAGCACGACCACGCCCCCAGCACGACCACCCCCCAGCACGACCACCCCCCAGCACGACCGCACCCCAGCACGACCACTCCCCAGCACGACCTACCACAGCACGACCACACCCCGCCGCACGCCCCAGCAGACCACGCCCCAGCACGACCACGCCCACACGACCACTCCCCAGCACACCACGAACCCCACACGACCACCGCACCAGCACGACCACCCCCCCGCACGAGACCACCCCCCAGGCCACGACCACCCCCAGCACGACCACACCCCAGCACGACCACTCCCCCGCACGACCCACACCGCCTGGGTTGAGTTGTTGCCCTGTCGTCGGTGGAATGTTTCTGTGGGGTGTCCTCGTGGGAATGTTTCGCGGGGTGTCTTCGTGAATGTTTCGTGAGGTTCCTCGTGGATTTTTCGTGAGGTGTCTCGTGGGCTGTTTCGTGAGGTGTCTCGTGGGATGTTTCGTGAGGTGTTGCCCAGTTGGGTATCATGAAAACGTGTCCATGCTCCACATGTCTATATCCCTTTCCGGGTTCGTGGGTCCATCATGTTCCGAAACCAGAGGTTTTGAAGGATTTCGGCATGCGCGCGCGACGACGCGAGCGCGTGCACTTCGTTTTTCTCTTGCAGGGGATTCTCGCGATTGTATGCGCGAAATGGCGTTCGAACGATTTCGACATGCGCGCGCGAAGCCCGTTTGGTAGCATCCTCTGAAAATCTGGAAAAACCGGCTGTTTTCTGAAGACTTCGGAATAGCGCGCGCATGTTTTGATTGAGAATCCGTGTTGCGAAACCCTGTGTTTTTTCCCGGAAAGGGCATCGGCCCAGGGTTCTCTTTTAGTAGGTAAACCTGTCCCCCGGTGCCAACTTGAGGGAGGCCGGCGAATTTTTTCCCTGATAAATAACGAGGTCGAAGGAGGCCGGCGAATTAAAATTTGAGGATGTCTCGAGCGAAACGCTTGTTTTTGAAATCCCGATCGATAAATCACAGGGTGCGGGCCACTTTTCCCGGAAAGGGCGTGGGCCCAGGGTTCTCTTTTAGTAGGTAAACCTGTCCCCCGGTGCCAACTTGAGGGAGGCCGGCGAATTTTTTTCCCTGATAAATAACGAGGTCGAAGGAGGCCGGCGAATTAAAATTTGAGGATGTCTCGAGCGAAACGCTTGTTTTTCAGAATTTCTTGAGGATGTCTCGAGCGAAACGCTGGTTTTGCAGAGTTGAGGATGTCTCGAGCGAAACGCTTGTTTTCAGAATTTGCTGAGGATGTCTCGAGCGAAACGCTTGTTTTGCAGAGCCGACCGCGACGCGGAAAAGCGCCCCGCGCGAAGGATTTTCGATGATGTCTCGACTAATTCGTTTGTTTTTGTACGATTTCCTGGAATTTTGGCAGGATGTCTCGAGCGAAATGCACGACCCCACCGCACGACCACGCCCAGCACGACCACACCCCAGCACGAACACACCTCAGCACGACCACACCCCAGCACGACCACACCCCAGCACGACCACACCCCAGCACCAGCACGACCACACCCCAGCACGACCCGATCGATAAGACACAGGGTGCGGACCACCCCAGCACGACCACACCCCAGCACGACCCCACTCCAGCACGACCCCACCCCAGCACGACCACGCCCCAGCACGACCACACCCCACCACGACCACACTTCAGCACGACCACACCCCAGCACGACCCCGACCCAGCACGACCCCACCCCAGCCCGACCACACCCCAGCACGACCACACCCCAGAACGACCACACCCCAGCCCGACCCCACCCAAGCACGACCCCACCCCAGCACGACCACACCCCAGCAGGACCACACCCCAGCACGACCACATCCCAGCAGGACCCCACCGCAGCAAGACCACACCCCAGCACGACCACACCCCAGCACGACCTCACCACAGCACGACCACACCCCAGCACGACCACGCCCCAGCACGACCACGCCCCAGCACCACCACGCCCCAGCACGACCCCCCCCCAGCACGACCACCCCCCCAGCACGACCACACCGCAGCACGACCACCCCCCAGCACGCCCACCCCCCAGCACGACCACTCCCCAGCACGAGCACACCGCCTTGGTTGAGTGGTTGCCTGCACGACCACACCCCAGCACGACCACACCCCAGCACGACCACACCCCAGCA
>CAUYUJ010017851.1:190540-222470 GCA_963575745.1 Prorocentrum cordatum
TTGCTCCGCAGAGTTTGCCGAGGATGTCTCGAGCGAAACGCTTGTTTTGCAGAGCCGACCGCGACGCGGAAAAACGCCCCGCGCGAAGGAATTTCGATGATGTCTCGACTAATTCGTTTGTTTTTGTACGATTTCCTGGAATTTTGGCAGGATGTCTCGAGCGAAATGCACGACCCCACCCTAGCACGACCATACCCCAGCACGACCACACCCCAGCACGACCAGACCCAAGCACGACCCCACCCCAGCACGACCCCACCCCAGCACGACCATACCCCAGCACGACCACACCCCAGCACGACCCGACCCCAGCACGACCCTACCCCAGCAAGACCACACCCCAGCACGACCACACCCCCGCACGACCTCACCACAGCACGACCACACCCCAGCACGACCACGCCCCAGCACGACCACGCCCGCACGACACGCCCCAGCACGACCACCCCTAGCACGACCCCCCCAGCACGGCCCCACCCCAGCAAGACCACACCCCAGCACGACCACACCCAGCACGACCACTCCCCAGCACGACCACACCCCAGCACGACCACACCCCAGCACGACCACACCCCAGCACGACCCGATCGATAAATCACAGGGTGCGGAGCACCCCAGCACGAACCCACCCCAGCACGACCCCACCCCAGCACGACCCCACCCCAGCACGACCACCCCCCAGCAAGACCACACCCCCGCACGACCACACCCAAGCCTGACACACACCAAGCACTGACCATGTGCACATCACACCAGCACGAACACACCCAGCAGCGACCCCACCCCAGCACGACCCCACCCCAGCAAGTCCACACCACAGCACGACCCCACCCCAGCACGACCTATCACCACAGGCACGACCACACCCAGCACAGACACGCCCCAGCAACGACCACGCCCCAGCACGACCACGCCCACACGACCTCACCAACAGCACGACCACACCCCAGCCCACGACACGCCCAGCACGACCAGCCCCAGCACGACACCACCCAGCACGACCACCCACCAGCACGACACCCCCCAGCACGACCACCCCCCAGCACGACCACCCCCCAGCACGACCACACCCCAGCACGACCACTCCCCAGCACGACCACACCGCCTTGGTTGAGTGGTTGCCTGTCGTCGTCGAATGTTTGTTGGGTGTCTCGTGGAATGTTTCGCGGGGTGTCTCGTGGAATGTTTCGTGAGGTGTCTCGTGGAATGTTTCGTGAGGTGTCTCGTGGGATGTTTCGTGAAGTGTCTCGTGGGATGTTTCGTGAGGTGTTGCCCAGTTGGGTATCGTGAAAAAGTGTCCATGCTCCACATGTCTATATCCCTTTCCGGGTTCGTGGGTCCATCATGTTTTTCAGAATTTCTTGAGGATGTCTCGAGCGAAACGCTGGTTTTGCAGAGTTGAGGATGTCTCGAGCGAAACGCTTGTTTTCAGAATTTGCTGAGGATGTCTCAAGCGAAACGCTGGTTTTGCAGAGCCGACCGCGACACGGAAAAGCGCTCCTCGCGCAGGAATTCCGAGGATGTCTCGACTAATTCGTTTGTTCCCGGAAAGGGCTCAGGCCCAGGGTTTTCTTTTAGAGGGTAAACCTGTCCCCCGGTGCCAACTTGAGGGAGGCCGGCGAATTTTTTCCCTGATAAATAACGAGGTCGAAGGAGGCCGGCGAATTAAAATTTGAGGATGTCTCGAGCGAAACGCTTGTTTTTGAAATCCCGATCGATAAATCACAGGGTGCGGGCCACTTTTTCGTGCGTTGAGGATGTCTCGAGCGAAACGCTTGCTCGGCAGAGTTTGCCGAGGATGTCTCGAGCGAAACGCTTGTTTTGCAGAGCCGACCGCGACGCGGAAAAGCGCCCCGCGCGAAGGAATTTCGATGATGTCTCGACTAATTCGTTTGCTTTTGTACGATTTCCTGGAATTTTGGCAGGATGTCTCGAGCGAAATGCACGACCCCACCCTAGCACGACCATACCCCAGCACGACCACACCCCAGCACGACCAGACCCCCGCACGACCCCACCCCAGCACGACCCCACCCCAGCACGACCATACCCCAGCACGACCACACCCCAGCACGACCCGACCCCAGCACGACCCTACCCCAGCAAGACCACACCCCAGCACGACCACACCCCAGCACGACCTCACCACAGCACGACCACGCCCCAGCACGACCACGCCCCAGCACGACCACGCCCCAGCACGAACACGCCCCAGCACGGACCACCCCCCAGCACGACCACACCCCCAGCATGACCACACCCCAGCACGACCACGCCCAGCACGTCCACGCCCCAGCACGACCACACCCCAGCACGACCACACCCCAGCACGACCACACCCCAGCACGACCACACCCCAGCACGACCACACCCAGCCGACCATAACCCAGCACGTGACCCGATCGATTAAACCACAGGGTGCGGAGCACCCCAGCACGAACCCACCCCAGCACGACCCCACCCCAGCACGACCCCACCCCAGCACGACCACGCCCCAGCATGACCACACCCCAGCACGACCACACCCCAGCACGACCACTCCCCAGCACGACCCCACCCCAGCACGACCCCACCCTAGCACGACCACACCCCAGCACGACCACACCCCAGCTCGACCCCACCCCAGCACGATCACACCCCAGCACGACCCCACCCCAGCAAGACCACACCCCAGCACGACCGCACCCCAGCACGACCTTACCACAGCACGACCACACCCCAGCACGACCACGCCCCAGCACGACCACGCCCCAGCACGACCACGCCCCAGCACGACCACGCCCCAGCACGACCACGCCCCAGCACGACCACCCCCCAGCACGACCACGCCCCCAGCACGACCACCCCCCAGCACGACCACCCCCCAGCACGACCACACCCCAGCACGACCACTCCCCAGCACGACCACACCGCCTTGGTTGAGTGGTTGCCTGTCGTCGTGGAAAGTTTCGTGGGGTGTCTCGTGGAATGTTTCGCGGGGTGTCTCGTGAAATGTTTCGTGAGGTGTCTCGTGGAATGTTTCGTGAGGTGTCTCGTGGGCTGTTTAGTGAGGTGTCTCGTGGGATGTTTCGTGAGGTGTTGCCCAGTTGGGTATCATGAAAACGTGTCCATGCTCCACATGTCTATATCCCTTTCCGGGTTCGTAGGGTCATCATGTTCTTGCACGGATTTCCTGGAATTTGGCAGGATGTCTCGAGCGAAATGCACGACCACCTAGCACGGACCATGCCCAGCACGACCACCACACCAGCACGACCAGGACCCCGGCACGGACCCCCAACCCAGCACGACCCCACCCAGCACGACAAACCCAGCACGACACACCCCAGCACGATCACACCCCAGCACGACCCCACCCCAGCAAGACCACACCCCAGCACGACCGCACCCCAGCACGACCTTACCACAGCACGACCACACCCCAGCACGACCACGCCCCAGCACGACCACGCCCCCGCACGACCACGCCCCAGCACGACCACGCCCCAGCACGACCACGCCCCAGCACGACCATCCCCCAGCACGACCACCCCCCTAGCACGACCACCCCCCAGCACGACCACCCCCCAGCACGACCACACCCCAGCACGACCACACCCCAACACGACCATACACCAGCACGACCACACCCCAGCACGACCACACCCCAGCACGAACTAACGCAACAGCACGACCCACCAGGCCCGCACGACCCACGCTCAGCACGGCCAACCCCAGCACGACACACCCCAGCACGACCACAACCCCAGCACGACCCCACCCCAGCACGACCCCAACCCCAGCACAGCACGACCACACCCAGCACGACCGATCGATAAATCAACAGGGTGCGGACCAACCCAGCACCGACAACACGCCAGCACGACCCCACCCAGCCAACGACCCAACCCCAGCCGACACGACCCAGCAGAAACACACCCGCACGACCACAACCAGCACGACCACACCAGCACGAACCCCCCCCAAGCATCGACCCCACCATAGCACGACCATACCCCAGCACGACCACACCCCAGCACGACCAGACCCCAGCACGACCCCACCCCAGCACGACCCCACCCCAGCACGACCATACCCCAGCACGACCAAACCCCAGCACGACCCGACCCCAGCACGACCCTACCCCAGCAAGACCACACCCCAGCACGACCACACCCCAGCACGACCTCACCACAGCACGACCACACACCAGCACGACCACGCCCCAGCACGACCACGCCCCAGCACGACCACGCCCCAGCACGACCACCCCCCAGCACGACCACCCCCCCAGCACGACCACGCCCCAGCACGACTACCCCCCAGCACGACCACACCCCAGCACGACCACTCCCCAGCACGACCACACCGCCGTGGTTGAGTGGTTGCCTGTCGTCGTGGAATGTTTCGTGGGGTGTCTCGTGGAATGTTTCGCGGGGTGTCTCCTGGAATGTTTCGTGAGGTGTCTCGCGGTATGTTTCGTGAGGTGTCTCGTGGGATGTTTCGTGAGGTGTCTCGTGGGATGTTTCGTGAGGTGTTGCCCCGTTGGGTATCGTGAAAACGTGCCCATGCTCCACATGTCTATATCCCTTTCCGGGTTCGTGGGTCCATCATGTTTGTACTATGTGTTTTGAACACTCGATCTTGATCCCCGTCCGAAGCCGAAGGTTTTTGAAGGATTTCGGCATGCGCGCGCGACGACGCGCGCGTGCGTACTGCGCGTCATTTTTTCCCGGAAAGGGCGTCGGTCCAGGGTTCTCTTTTAGTATGTAAACATAGTCCCCCGTGCCCAACTTGAAGGAGGCCGGCGAAATTATTTTGCGATAAATATCGAGGTCGAAGGAGGCCGGCGAAATTATTTTTGAGGATGTCTCGAGCGAGACGCTTGTTTTTCAGAATTTGTTGAGGATGTCTCGAGCGAGACACTGGTTTTGCAGAGTTGGGGATGTCTCGAGCGAAACGCTTGGTTTCAGAATTTGTTGAGGATGTCTCGAGCGACACGCTGGTTTTGCAGAGCCGACCGCGACACGGAAAAGCGCCCCTCGCGCAGGAATTCCAAGGATGTCTCGACTAATTCGTTTGTTTTTGTACGATTTCCTGGAATTTTGGCAGGATGTCTCGAGCGAAATGCACGACCCCACCCTAGCACGACCATACCAGCACGACCACACCCCAGCACGACCAGACCCCAGCACGACCCCACCCAGCACGACCCCACCCCAGCACGACCATACCCCAGCACGACCACACCCCAGCACGACCCGACCCCAGCCACGACCTTACACCACAAATACACATGAAGAACGCCAGCACGACCTCACACCCCCAGCACGACACACCCTAGCACGACCCACAGCACCCAGCACGACCACGCCCCAGCACGACCAACTCAGCAACACCACCCCCCCAGCACGACCACCCCCCAGCACGACCACCCGCCCACACGACCACCCCCCAGCACGACCACACCCCCAGCACGACCACTCCCCAGCACGACCACACCCAAGCACGACCACACCCCATCACGCCACACCCAGTCGCACCCGTGAATGGTTTTCGTTCGTGGCGTGTCTGGTTGAGTGGGTGCCTGTTCGTGGGGTGTCTCGTGGAATGTTTCACGGGTGTCTCGTGGAATGTTTCGTGAGGTGTCTCGTGGAATGTTTCGTGAGGTGTCTCGTGGGATGTTTCGCGGGGTGTCTCGTGGGATGTTTCGTGAGATGTCGCCCAGTTGGGTATCGTGAAAACGTGACCATGCTGCACATGTCTTTATCCCTTTCCGGGTTCGTGGGTCCATCATGTTGCAAGGGAAGTCTGGAAACTTCTGATTTTTGATAAACGAGTGCGCGCGCATAGTGTTTGTTGCAGGGGGTGGCGGGGGCGGTCGATACCGGCTGGCCTGGGATGGTATGAGTTCGTAAAGGACAATGAGCGAAGGGTCATGATCATACATGAAAGTCCAATCGTCACGCGTGGCGGATAACCCCGGGGGGGGGGTGATGGGGGTAGAATCCAATTTGCTTTAAGAGAGGAAGATATACAAAGGGTTAGTGGCTTCGGGGACGCAACCATCGCGTAATTTACCAGGGTTTATGTCTTCGGGGGCGCAGGCATTGCAGACTTTACCCGGGTGTATGGCCTCGGGGACGCGAATATCGCATAATTTAATTGGGGTCTATGGCCGCGAAGCCTCGAATATAGTGTAATGTGAAAGGGTTTGTTGCCGCGGGGACGCAAATACGGTGTCATTTACGTGGGTTTTTGGCCCTGGGGATGCGAAGACTGGTTAAGTTTCGAAAGTTCGTGATTCCGGGGGCCCGAATATTCCGTAATCTACATTGGTTCATGGTCTCGGGGGCGCGACTATGGTTTACTTAAATAAGTTTTCTGGCTTCGGGGACGCGCATATTGTGTTGTATAATTTTCAAGGAATTATGGCTTCGGGGACGCGACTACGCTGCAATTTCGAAGGTTTATGGCCTCGTCGACGCGAATATGGTGTAATTTACTAAGGATTGTGGCCTCGGGGACATGAATATCATGTATTCTGACGTTTCCCGTGCCCCCACAGGGATTCAGACAACACGATTTGGGCGTGGTGAAACAGCTGGTTTGGGATTCTCCCCCCCTTCGCGCGTTCAGTATCAATTAACAGTGAGGAAGCAGAAAGCAGGACTGTAACAGTGGAGACTGGAAAGTGCAACTGGAACAGGAGGCTGCAATCCTCACCCTCGCAGCCTGGTGGCCCCGCAGGGGGGCCCTCGACTGTTGGACGCCCCCCTCTTGGCCGCCCCCCGATCTTCGGGGGGGCAGCATTCGGTGCCCTGCCGGCACCGGAGGGAACTCCGGGGCGGCAGGCTGTCCTCGGGGAAGGGCTCAGAATTCTCTCGCGCCCCGCCGAGCAGGGCCGCGTCGTCGGACTGCTGAGCCCCGATCCTGCCCGGGCCCGCGCGGGGGCCGGGAACGTGGCGCGCACCGCCAGCGGGGGCGGCCCGAAGATGGTTGGGTGCCGAGGGGGGGGGGTCGAGATTGGTAGCCCCATCCAGTGCGTCTGGGAGTGTCGGGCGCCATTCCCCAGGAGCCGGAGGCGCAGTGGAGAAACAAAAATAGACACAACGAATGCAACCCTGGCCCCTCGGACGCGTACCCATGTCCACCGCGCCTCGGATTTGGGCGTCCCTTCCCAGCGAGTCCAGGACGCAGTGGGCCCTGGCCCTGGCCCTGTCTTTCTCTGTGGGTGCGTCTCCTGGCACTCCGTCGGGCCGCGTACGTGCCCGGGTCGTTATTTGCGAGCCCCCCTCTCGGACTCTCCCTCAGTCAGTGGACGGGCCCTCGCAAAGTGTCGACATGGCCCATGGCCTTCCAGGGCCCTTGCATCCTGATCCTGCGTCCTTGCTCTACAGCTTGACTGCAGTCGGGGCGAGGAGCGTGGCCTTTGTGAGGCTTTGGACTCTTCCAAGGCAGGGGCCCTCGCAGAAGGGCCCAAGGGGGCTTAGAACAAGGCTTCTGAGAAGCAGGGCGGGCCTCCGAGGGCGCGCGTTCGTCGCGCTCCCTCGCGCACCGCGGCATGGGCCGGGGAGGCACCCTTCTCCGGGAGGGGCCGCGCGAGGGCGCCGCGGCGGCGGGAGGGTCACCGCGGGGCGCTTTGCGCGCAGTCGGGAGGTTTGGTGGCATGGCCGCCCTGGCCATGCTCGTTCTCCGCTGAATACTATGTGGTTCTATAGGCTTACGCCACATCCGCCGACCCCTCTATAAACTACCGCGCGTCCAGCACTGCATTCCACGAGGCTTGTCCGATTCCTGGGAGGTTCTTTGGAGCGTTTGGGGGCTCTGTTCGGGCTCCTTGGGGGCTTCTTGGGGCGTCTTGGGGGCGTCTTGAGGCAACCTGGAAGCTACCTGGGGCCGAAGGCTGGAAATGTGGGTTCGGGTTCCCCCCCGTGGGCCTCCTTTTGGCGCCGCCCGGGGGCCCTCTGGGGCCGCCCTCGGGGATACTGTGTGACTCGCTCAGCAGTGGGCGTGAGTGTCCAAAACAGCATGTGGGCGATGCAGGAAAAGGGGGTCGTCGTCGCCGACATTCGCGCGTACGCTGCCCGCGCGAGGTCACGCGCCAGCGCCCTCGTCTCCAGTGCAGCGTGCCGTGCCGGCGGCCCGCGTAAGGCACCGCGCAAGGTCGCTCATTCTGCCATCTCTCGTGAGGGCGTTTTGGCTCCACAGGCTCGTGTGTGGGATGCGCCGGTCCCCAGGTCGGCAAGCCGCGCACCACAGGTCCCTCTTGCCGAATTGTTTGATCGCCTCGCTCATTCCGCCGGCCACGCGCTCCTCCACGCTCCCTCCCATTCCGCACTCGGGGTACCCTGGTCCACTCACCGTCTACCCCTGTGCTCCTCCTGCAGCTGCTGCTGCCCCTCTCCCTCCTCTCTCCCTCTCTCCCCGTCGTCGTCGTCGTCGTCGTCGTCGTCGTCGTCGTCGTCGTCGTCGTCGTCGTCGTCGTCGTCGTCGTCGTCGTCGTCGTCGTTACAGGGCCACTCCTGCGCGTGCAGTGGCTGGAGGCCGGCCAGGGGCGGTGGGGAGGTGCGTGCAGCGCTGCCCGCCCCCCTCCCCCCCCCAGGAGCGCGACCTCGGCCCGCGGCTCTCGCCGCTCCTCCGGGCCTCCCCGCCGGCCCCGGTCGGGGGGGGGGGGCGGGGAGTTGAGGCACGCGCAGAGAGGGGGATAGGAGGAGGGGGGAAGGCGTCTTAGCGTGGCACGCCTGCTTCTTAGAATCAGGCGATCGCAAACATGGATTCAGGGGGCGTGGGTTAGCGACGGGTCCCCTTTCCATGGGAAGCCGCGGATTCCCGCCGCCGAGCGAGGCGGCACCGGCCGCATGTTGGGGCGGGCATCTCCCCGGATCCGTGGATGTGGCGACCGCGCGCCAAATCCACGGATCGCCAATCCATGTTTGCGCGCCACCGGTGGGGGGAGGGGTGAAGGCATCTTAGAGGCACCCCTGCTTCTTAGAAGGGGCCGGCCTCTTCTAAAGGTGCCAGGTCGCCGCCCTCCAAGAAGCAGCCTCCTCCTCTTGGAATCCTTCCCCCTCCCCCTGGCCACCCTGTGCGCGCCGCCAAGGGAGGACAATGATGCAAACAAAAGGTGCCGACGCAGCGCGAGACCACGCGGACATCTCCCCAGACATGCTCGCGTCGCGTGACACACTGAGGGCGAAGTGTTCTGCCCGTGGGGGGCCCCCGCCGGGCCACGTGACCGTCCAAAAACGATGCAGGATGAAAAACAGTCCCGGGGAAAGGCTCTGCACTTCCAGCGGCGTCGTAAGAACAAGTCAAGACATCGTATATGCGGGTCCGGCTGGGGTGCCCGAACCAGAGTCCCGAATCAGCAGGGCTGGGGGTGGTCAGGGTCAGCTACTGATTCTTGCCTCAGGAAGCCAAACCAGAGTTGCCCTGGGCCAAAGTTATCCCATATTATCGTTGTGTCCAACCACTCCCGAATCATCAGGGCTGGTTTGGTCAGGGGTAACTCCTGGTTCGCGCGTCGGGTGGCACAACCAGCGTACCAGCGTAACCCTGGAGGGCGTCCAACCGAAAGGGGCAACAGCGGAGGAGAGCCGAGCGACGCGACACGACGACCATGACCAAGAAGTCGTTGATTTTTGTCGACGCCGATCCGCGAGGATGACCTTCGAATTAGCAATGACGAGGATTCTAAGCCTCCCAGATGGGGTCAGAGTAGATGGGATCAGAGGGTCGCGCCTTATCGCCGATGCGGTTTGATGTGGGGCCGATTTTCTTCACGCCGAAGTTGCCGAGGCATCGCGCGCCGATGCATTGCCGATGAGCCGGCGATGCATTGGCGCTGCGGCGCGGTCATCCGACCCCATCTGCTCCTCCGACCCCATCTACCCCGCAGGCAGCCCGCGTAAGCCACCGCGCAAGGTCGCTACGCCCTCTCGCGCAAGACCCGTGTTTGATCGTCGCTCCTCTGGGAGCCTCCTAATTCAGTCTGAGTCCTATGGCCCTCGCAGCGGGAGCGGTCGCCCGCAGTCCGCCAGCCCGAGCCCGCCGAGGCGGCGCTCGTGCCCAGACGACCCCCGCCCGGGCTGCAGCCATGCCAGCTTGTGGAGCTCCAGCCGTGGGGGCGAGGACCCCTCAGACCCAAAGTGGCCGTGGGGGGGAGGAACCAGCAATCCGACCCTCACGATCGGCGTTTGCTGAGCGGCCCTAGGCGTCTACTGTACGTGCAGCCCTGCCCTGTTCGATTCTCTCCCTGGTAGCGTTTTACCAGACGGCTTCGCTTGTCGGGGTGCTCATTCTGAGAATGATTTCTCGGCTTTCCACGAAAGCGTCCCCCCTAGATGGAGGAGACGGTGGCGGCGGCGGCGGCGACCTCGTCCGTATCGGTGTGCTGGGCTCACTGGCGCGTCGGATGACGCGTGCGTGTGTGTGTGTGTGTGTGTGTGTGTGTGTGTGTGTATGTGCCCAGTGTCTCCCTGCTGTGTGAGCCTGGGCCAGTCCGCGCGCTTCCTCGATCCTTTCTACTCTGCGCCGCTCGCGTAGCCCCGACGCCCAGCAGTGTGCGTGTGCGTGTGCGTGTGTGTGTGTGTGTGTGTGTGTGTGTGTGTGCGTGTGTGTGTGTGTGTGTGTGTGTGTGTGTGTGCGTGTGGTGTGTGTGTGTGTTGTGTGTGGTGTGTGTGTGTGTGTGCGTGTGTGTGTGCGGTGCGTGTGTGTGTGTGGTGTGTGTGTGGTGTGCTGTGTGTGTGTGTGTGTGTGTCTGTGGTGTTTGTGTGTGTGTTGTGTGTGTGTGTACGTGCGTGCGTGCGTGCGTGCGTGCGTACCTGTCTGCCTGTGTGTGCGTGTGTGCGCGTGCACGCGCGCGTGTCTGTGTGCTGTGGTGTGTGTGTGAGTGTGTGTTGTGTTGTGGTGTGTTGTGTGTGCGTGGTGTGTGTGTGTGTGTGTGTGGCGTGTGCGTGTGCGTGCGTGCGTGCGTGCGTGCGTGCGTGCGTGTGTGTCTGTGTGTGTGTGTGTGTTTTTCCCGGAAAGGGCTCGAGCCCAGGGTTCTCTTTTAGTAGTAAACCTGTCCCCCGGTGCCAACTTGAGGGAGGCCGGCGAATTTTTTCCCTGATAAATAACGAGGTCGAAGGAGGCCGGCGAATTAAAATTTGAGGATGTCTCGAGCGAAACGCTTGTTTTTGAAATCCCGATCGATAAATCACAGGGTGCGGGCCACTTTTTCGTGTGTTGAGGATGTCTCGAGCGAAACGCTTGCTCCGCAGAGTTTGCCGAGGATGTCTCGAGCGAAACGCTTGTTTTGCAGAGCCGACCGCGACGCGGAAAAGCGCCCCGCGCGAAGGAATTTCGATGATGTCTCGACTAATTCGTTTGTTTTTGTACGATTTCCTGGAATTTTGGCAGGATGTCTCGAGCGAAATGCACGACCCCACCCTAGCACGACCATACCCCAGCACGACCACACCCCAGCACGACCAGACCCCAGCACGACCCCACCCCAGCACGACCCCACCCCAGCACGACCATACCCCAGCACGACCACACCCCAGCACGACCCGACCCCAGCACGACCCTACCCCAGCATACCCCAGCACGACCACACCCCAGCACGACCCACCCAGCCGACCACCCCAGCACGACCCTCCCCCACGACCCCACCCCAGCACGACACGCCACACACCACCCCAGCACGACCGCACCCCAGCACGACCGACCACAGCACGCCCCAGCACGACCACGGTCCAGCACGACCACGCCCCAGCACGAGCACGACACACCCCAGCACGACCACACCCCAGCACGACCACACCCCAGCACGACCACACCCCAGCACGACCCCACCCCAGCACGACCCCACCCCAGACACCCTAGCAAGACCACACCCCAGCACGACCACACCCCAGCACGACCTCACCACAGCACGACCACACCCCAGCACGACCACGCCCCAGCACGACCACGCCCCAGCACGACCACGCCCCAGCACAACCACCCCCCAGCACGACCACCCCCCCAGCACGACCACACCCCAGCACGACCACCCCCCAGCACGACCACACCCCAGCACGACCACTCCCCAGCACGACCACACCGCCTGGTTGAGTGGTTGCCTGTCGTCGTGGAATGTTTCGTGGGGTGTCTCGTGGAATGTTTCGCGGGGTGTCTCCTGGAATGTTTCGTGAGGTGTCTCGCGGAATGTTTCGTGAGGTGTCTCGTGGGATGTTTCGTGAGGTGTCTCGTGGGATGTTTCGTGAAGTGTCTCGTGGGATGTTTCGTGAGGTGTTGCCCAGTTGGGTATCGTGAAAACGTGTCCATGCTCCACATGTCTATATCCCTTTCCGGGTTCGTGGGTCCATCATGTTCCCGGAAAGGGCGTGGGCCCAGGGTTCTCTTTTAGTAGGTAAACCTGTCCCCCGGTGCCAACTTGAGGGAGGCCGGCGAATTTTTTCCCTGAAAAATAACGAGGTCGAAGGAGGCCGGCGAATTAAAATTTGAGGATGTCTCGAGCGAAACGCCGCCCGCGAATTAAAATTTGAGGATGTCTCGAGCGAAACGCTTGTTTTTGAGCGCCCGCGAATTAAAATTTGAGGATGTCTCGAGCGAAACGCTTGTTTTTGAGCGCCCGCGAATTAAAATTTGAGGATGTCTCGAGCGAAACGCTTGTTTTTGAAATCCCGACTTCACCACACCCCAGCACGACCACACCCCAGCACGACCTCACCACAGCACGACCACACCCCAGCACGACCACGCCCCAGCACGACCACGCCCCAGCACGACCACGCCCCAGCACGACCTACCCCAGCCAAAGACCACACCCCAGCAAGACCACAACCCCTCAACGACCCTCACCACCACGACCACAACACCCCAGCACGACCACACCCCAGCACGACCTCACCACAGCACGACCACACCCCAGCACGACCACGCCCCAGCACGACCACGCCCCAGCACGACCACCCCCCAGCACGACCACACCCCAGCACGACCACACCCCAGCACGACCACACCCCAGCACGACCACACCCAAGCAAGACCACACCCCAGCACGACCACACCCCAGCACGACCACACCACAGCACGACCACACCCCAGCACGACCACGCCCCAGCACGACCACGCCCCAGCACGACCACCCCCCAGCACGACCACACCCCAGCACGACCACACCCCAGCACGACCACACCCCAGCACGACCACACCCGAGCAAGACCACACCCCAGCACGACCACACCCCAGCACGACCTCACCACAGCACGACCCACCCCAGCACGACCACCCCCGCACGACCACACCCCAGCACGACCCCACCCCAGCACGACCCCCCCCCAGCAGACCACCCCCAGCACGACCACGACCACCACAGCACGACCACACCCCAGCACGACCACGCCCCAGCACGACCACGCCCCAGCACGACCACGCCCCAGCACGACCACCCCCCAGCACGACCACCCCCCCAGCACGACCACCCCCCAGCACGACCACCCCCCAGCACGACCACACCCCAGCACGACCACTCCCCAGCACGACCACACCGCCTTGGTTGAGTGGTTGCCTGTCGTCGTGGAATGTTTCGTGGGGTGTCTCGTGGAATGTTTCGCGGGGTGTCTCGTGGAATGTTTCGTGAGGTGTCTCGTGGAATGTTTCGTGAGGTGTCTCGTGGGCTGTTTCGTGAGGTGTCTCGTGGGATGTTTCGTGAGGTGTTGCCCAGTTGGGTATCATGAAAACGTGTCCATGCTCCACATGTCTATATCCCTTTCCGGGTTCGTGGGTCCATCATGTTTGTGTGTGTGTGTGCGTGTGTGCGTGCGTGCGTGTGTGTGTGTGTGTGATGTGTGTGTGTGTGTGTGTGTGTGTGTGTGTGTGTGTGTGTATGCGTGTGTGTGTGTGTGTGTGTGTGTGTGTGTGTGTGTGTGTGTGTGCGTGCGTGCGTGCGTGCGTGCGTGCGTGCGTGCGTGCGTGTGTGTGTGTGTGTTTTCCGTACTCCTGGCTCCGCCGCGTTGTTGCGCGCGCGAGGCCGCGACGCCAAAAATGCGTGGTTGTTTGTGTGTGCCCTAGTTATTTGTTGCTCTCTGTTTCCCCGGTCCTGGCTCCAGGTGTCCTCCTTTTTTGTACCTCCTTCTGTCGTGCTGCTCCTCCAGGACGTCAACCTGTGTGCGGGCACCATTTCTTATGTTGAGGAGGCCACTGCAAGCGCCGCCAGCACAACGCCTGTCGTCCCTGGCGCCCCCTCTCTCTGATTGTATCTCGCCTATATATCTGGGCACCCTCACCGCAGCCGTGCTGTCTGCCCTCCGGTGTCGCTGCCTCTATCCGTGACGTACACTTGCATCTTTCATGTGCACGGCCTCCAGCACGTTCTATCCTGCATCCGTCACGCGCCCGTCGGTCGGACTCCCCATCGGCACATGTCCGGTGGTAGCCGTTCTAGCGCGTCCCGCTATTGCCCTCGCTGATTTGAATCAACTGTTGACGAAGCGAATAAGTGTGAACCCTGAGATCCTACGTTGCGACAAGAACGCAGCATTTCGCAAACTCGCGACCGCAGCCCTGGGCCCTAGACCCAACCTGTCTGCGGCAGCTCTCGAGCTGGATCGATCTGTGCTGCCCCGGGGCCCGAAATCGGGGAGAGTTGCCCGGTGTGTGAAACATCGCCACGCCAGCATCTCAGGGTGAGTGTCGGTGCCTGTGCATGTCTCATGTGTGTGCTTTCCCTCCGAGGTCGGCCGTGTGGCGGGCCGCTTCCGGGTGCGGCTGTGGCGGGCCTCCCGCAGCCAGCCCTTCGGCGTCGCCTTCGCCGATGGCGCCGCGCCCGGCCGCGCCGCCGTGGCGGAGGACGCGCCGCACCTGGGCCTGCGGGCTGGCGACGAGGCGATCGGCCGCGCCGCGCCGCCCGACACCGCCAGCGACGGCGCCGCCGCTGGCGACGCCGTCGACGACGCCGCCGTCGACGGCGTCTGCACGTCGAGTAAGCACTCGGCCTGCCGGTAGATGCTCCACGGAATGTCCGGATCCTCCAATCTCCCAGGATCTCTTGGGCACCTTGTGTCGCACCCTCAAAGGTCGACATATGATTAAATCGGGCACATCCTTTACAGCAGGAGGAATATTCAATAGTTAAAACATCTCATGGATTTCCTCTATTATTTTTGATTATCCGTAAGTGCTTCGCTCCCTGCCACTAACCCCCCCTCTCGGAGAATGCGCTATGCAAGAGCTATGTCATGAGGCCTGGGCGCTGTCGTGAAGCAGTATCGGAACTTCATGCGAGGCCGACTCGTAATGAGCAAAACCAATAGATGACCAGAGGGGTTACCACACCTGGCGATTGGTAAGATGTCGTGACCCTGCCGATCTGCGTGAGAGGTGCCACCGAATTTTAAAACATGTGGCAAGTCCTTAGTGTTTTTGAACCATGACCCTACGGATCCGCGTGAGGGGGGCCACCGAATTTCAGAAATGTTGAGAATCCCTGGGTTTTCGGACCCAGACCCCGCCGATCTGCGTGAGGGGTGCCATCGAATTTAAACATGTTGCTGTGTTTTCGGACCCTGACCCCGCCGATCTGCGTGAGGGGTGCCACCGAATTTAAAAACATGTGGCAAGTCCTTAGTGTTTTTGGACCATGACCCTACGGATCCGCGTGAGGGGTGCCACCGAATTTCAGACATGTGGCAAATCCTAAATGTTTTTGCACCCTGACCCCGCCGATCTGCGTGAGGGGTGCCACCGAATTTCAGACATGTGGCAAATCCCATGTGTTTTTGGACCATGACCCTACGGATCCGCGTGAGGGGTGCCAGCAAATTTTAGAAATGTGACAAATCCCATGTGGTTTTGGACCCTGACCCCGCCGATCTGCGTGAGTGGTGCCACCGAGTTTCAGAAATGTGGCAAATCCCATGTGTTTTTGGACCCTGACTCCGCCAATCTGCGTGAGGGGTGTAGATTTTTACCCACCCCAGCAATTCAGAGCACACGCTCAGGGCGTGCTAAACCTGCCCGTTTGGGCCTCCCCCCTCGCGCGGTCCATCAACAAGGAACAGTAAGCAGCAAGAAGCAGAGCTGTAACAGTGGAAACTGGAAGCTGCAACTGGTACAGGAAACTGCGAACCTCAGGCCTACAGCCTGGTGGCCCCACAGGGGGGCCGGCGGATCATTCGTCTTCTTCTTCTTGCCATTCCTCCTCCTATTATCTGAGTGTTCTTATTATAATTTTTATCTGAGTGTTCTTAATCTTAGTATGATTCGTATTCGTTTTGTTCCCGATAACGTAATTTTCGAGGGGTCGTGGCCTCGGAGACGCGAATATTGCGTAATTTACGAGGGATCGGGGCCTCGGGGGCGCGAATACAGCGTACTTTGCGAGGGATTACACCCTCGGGGGCACGAATCTCTTGTATTTTTACCTGTCCCACGCCCCCCAGGAATTCTGAGAACGCTCCTGGGCGACGCTAACCAGGGCCCTTTTCGGCTCCCCCCACTCGCGCGGACAGTAGCAATTTACAGTAGGAAGCAGAAAGCAATACTGTAACATTGGAAACTGGAACCTGGAACGGGTGCAGGAACAGCAACCTTAATCCTCGCAGCCTGGTGGCCCCGCAAGGGGGCCGGCGGATGTGGAGTATTTTCCAGGAAAGGGCTCGAGCCCAGGGTTCTCTTTTAGTTGGTTCTCCCTGGTTTCGACGGCTGTAGGGCCGGCGAAATTATTCTGCGATAAATTACGTGCGGGAGTAGGGCCGGCGAATTAAAATCTGAGGATGTCTCGAGCGAAACGCATGTTTTTCCCGGAAAGGGCATCGGCCCAGGGTTCTCTTTTAGTAGGTAAACCTGTCCCCCGGTGCCAACTTGAGGGAGGCCGGCGAATTTTTTCCCTGATAAATAACGAGGTCGAAGGAGGCCGGCGAATTAAAATTTGAGGATGTCTCGAGCGAAACGCTTGTTTTTGAAATCCCGATCGATAAATCACAGGGTGCGGGCCACTTTTTCGTGTGTTGAGGATGTCTCGAGCGAAACGCTTGCTCCGCAGAGTTTGCCGAGGATGTCTCGAGCGAAACGCTTGTTTTGCAGAGCCGACCGCGACGCGGAAAAGCGCCCCGCGCGAAGGAATTTCGATGATGTCTCGACTAATTCCTTTGTTTTTGTACGATTTCCTGGAATTTTGGCAGGATGTCTCGAGCGAAATGCACGACCCCACCCTAGCACGACCATACCCCAGCACGACCACACCCCAGCACGACCAGACCCCAGCACGACCCCACCCCAGCACGACCCCACCCCAGCACGACCATACCCCAGCACGACCACACCCCAGCACGACCCGACCCCAGCACGACCCTACCCCAGCAAGACCACACCCCAGCACGACCACACCCCAGCACGACCTCACCACAGCACGACCACACCCCAGCACGACCACGCCCCAGCACGACCACGCCCCAGCACGACCACGCCCCAGCACGACCACACCCCAGCACGACCACACCCCCAGCACGACCACCCCCCAGCACGACCACGCCCCAGCACGACCACGCCCCAGCACGACCACGCCCCAGCACGACCACACCCCAGCACGACCACACCCCAGCACGACCACCCCCCAGCACGACCACCCCCCAGCCGACCACACCCCAGCACGACCACACCCCAGACCCACCCAGCACGACCACCCCCCAGCACGACCTCACCACAGCACGACCACCACCCCAGCACGACACGCCCCAGCACGACCACGCCCCAGCACAACCACCCCCCAGCACGACCACCCCCCCAGCACGACCACACCCCAGCACGACCACCCCCCAGCACGACCACACCCCAGCACGACCACTCCCCAGCACGACCACACCGCCTTGGTTGAGTGGTTGCCTGTCGTCGTGGAATGTTTCGTGGGGTGTCTCGTGGAATGTTTCGCGGGGTGTCTCCTGGAATGTTTCGTGAGGTGTCTCGCGGAATGTTTCGTGAGGTGTCTCGTGGGATGTTTCGTGAGGTGTCTCGTGGGATGTTTCGTGAGGTGTTGCCCCGTTGGGTATCGTGAAAACGTGCCCATGCTCCACATGTCTATATCCCTTTCCGGGTTCGTGGGTCCATCATGTTCAGAATTTGTTGAGGATGTCTCGAGCAAAACGCTTGTTTTGTGTTATAGATTGTCCTCTCCTGGGGACCTGAATTCTGAGGATCTCTCAAGCGGATTGCTTGTTTTCACGTGCCCAGGTCTTGAGGATGTCTCGAGCGAGACGCTTGGTTTCACGCCTCCAGGTGGCCTAGACAGATGTCTAGCATGAGGATTTGTTGAGGATGTCTTGAACCAGAGGCTTGTTTTCACGTGTCCAGGTCGCCCAGGCGGACGTCTGGCATGTTGAGGATGTCTCGAGCGAGACGCCTGTTTGCACGTGTCCAGGTTGCCCAGGCGGATGTCTAGCATTAGGATGTGCTGACAACGTCTAGACCGAAACGCGTGTTTTCACGTGTTCAGGTCGCCCAGGCACAGCACAGCCCTCGGCACGGTACATCAATATCGATACCCTTAGCATTGCAGCCTGGCATGTTGCCTGGCACGTCCCGCGGAGAGTCCCGTGGCGAGTCCCCCTGGCACGTCGCGCGGTGCACGTCCACTGGCACGTTCCGTAGCGCGTCCCCTTGGCACGTCCCGCGGTGCGTGCCCATGGCCCATGGCACGTCCCCTGGCACGTCGCCTGGCGCGTCCCTTGGGACGTTCCGCGGCGCGTCCTCTTGGCATGTTCCCTCTGTCGATTAGTTCTGGGGCAGCTACCATCTGCTCAGGCAGCTCGAGCTTACGATCCAGATCAGTTCGGTGAGGACTCGGATGCCAGGGAGGACTCGATCCACAATGCTATAGAGAGCACAATCGCGGCATGGCACATCGCAGTTCAGCACGGCCCAGCACAGCACAGCCGTCGGCACGGTACATCAAGATCGATACACTCAACTATGCACCTTGGCACGTTCCTTGGCGCGTTCCGTGGCGAGTCCACCTGGCACGTCGCGCGGCGCGTCCCCTGGCACGTCCCTCGGCACGTCCATTGGCACGTTCCGTAGCGCGTCCCCTTGGCACGTCCCGCGGTGCGTCCCATGGCACGTCCCCTGGCACGTCGCCTGGCGCGTCCCTTGGGACGTTCCGCGGCGCGTCCTCCTGGCATGTCCCCTCTGTCGATTAGTTCTGGGGCAGCTACCATCTGCTCAGGCAGCTCGAGCTTACGATCCAGATCAGTTCGGTCAGGACTCGGATGCCAGGGAGGACTCGATCCACAACGCTATATATAGAGCACAATCGCGGCATGGCACATCGCAGTTCAGCACGGCGTAGCACAGCACAGCCCTCGGCACAGTACATCATCATCGATACATTCAGCATTGCATGTGCCCGTCGCCCAATCAGGTGTCTTTGAAATGTTGCAATGCCTTACATTTCGATATTCCTTTCCGGGTTCGTGGGTCGATCATGTTTGGATAGTTTGATTATTCCCGGAAAGGGCGCGGGCCCAGGGTTCTCTTTTAGTAGGTTAACCCCCCGGCCCCCCTGCGACTTGGGCCGGCGAAATTATTTTGTGAGCGGGCACGCACGGAGTAGGGCCGGCGAAATTATTCCCGGAAAGGGCACGGGCCCAGGGTTCTCTTTTAGTAGGTAAACCTGTCCCCCGGTGCCAACTTGAAGGAGGCCGGCGAATTTTTTCCCTGATAAATAACGAGGTCGAAGGAGGCCGGCGAATTAAAATTTGAGGATGTCTCGAGCGAAACGCTTGTTTTTGAAATCCCGACCGATAAATCACAGGGTGCGGGCCACTTTTTCGTGTGTTGAGGATGTCTCGAGCGAAACGCTTGCTCCGCAGAGTTTGCCGAGGATGTCTCGAGCGAAACGCTTGTTTTGCAGAGCCGACCGCGACGCGGAAAAGCGCCCCGCGCGAAGGAATTTCGATGATGTCTCGACTAATTCGTTTGTTGTTGTACGATTTCCTGGAAGTTTGGCAGGATGTCTCGAGCGAAATGCACGACCCCACCCTAGCACGACCATACCACAGCACGACCACACACCAGCACGACCAGACCCCAGCACGACCCCACCCCAGCACGACCCCACCCCAGCACGACCATACCCCAGCACGACCACACCCCAGCACGACCCGACCCAGCACGACCCTACCCCAGCAAGACCACACCCCAGCACGACCACACCCCAGCACGACCTCACCACAGCACGACCACACCCCAGCACGACCACGCCCCAGCACGACCACGCCCCAGCACGACCACGCCCCAGCACGACAACCCCAGCAACGACCACCCCACAGAACGACCACCCCAGCACGACCACCCCCCAGCACGACCTCCGACGATGAACGAGGATCCCCAGCAGACATACCCCACGCACGACCACCCCCCCAGCACGGACCACCCCTCAGCACGACCACACCCCAGCACGACACACCCCAGCACGACCACGCCCCAGCACGACCACACCCCAGCACGACCACACCCCAGCACGACCACACCCCAGCACGACCACACCCCAACACGACCACACCCCACCACGATCACACCCCACCACGACCACACCCCAGCACGACCCGATCGATGAATTGCGGACCACCCCAGCCCGACCACACCCCAGCACGACCCCACCCCAGCACGACCCCACCCAGCACGACCACGCCCAGCACGACCACACCAGCACGGTGACCGAACCACACGGTGACCACACCCCAGCACAACGACCCCCACCCGCAACGACCCCACCCCAGCACGACCACACCCCAGCACGCCACACCCAGCACGACACACCCCCAGCACGACCACCCCAGCACGACCACACCTCAGCACGACCTCACCACAGCACGACCACACCCCAGCACGACCACGCCCCAGCACGACCACGCCCCAGCACGACCATGCCCCAGCACGACAGACCCCAGCAAGACCACACCCCAGCACGACCTCACCACAGCACGACCACACCCCAGCACGACCACGCCCCAGCACGACCACGCCCCAGCACGACCATGCCCCAGCACGACCACGCCCCAGCACAACCACCCCCCAGCACGACCACCCCCCCAGCACGACCACGCCCCAGCACGACCACCCCCCAGCACGACCACACCCCAGCACGACCACTCCCCAGCACGACCACACCGCCTTGGTTGAGTGGTTGCCTGTCGTCGTGGAATGTTTCGTGGGGTGTCTAGTGGAATGTTTCGCGGGGTGTCTCGTGAAATGTTTCGTGAGGTGTCTCGTGGAATGTTTCGTGAGGTGTCTCGTGGGCTGTTTCGTGAGGTGTCTCGTGGGATGTTTCGTGAGGTGTTGCCCAGTTGGGTATCATGAAAACGTGTCCATGCTCCACATGTCTATATCCCTTTCCGGGTTCGTGGGTCCATCATGTTTTTTGAGGATGTCTCGAGCGAAACGCTTGTTTTTCAGAATTTGTTGAGGATGTCTCGAGCGTGACGCTGGTTTTGCAGAGTTGGGGATGTCTCGAGCGAAACGCTTGGTTTCAGAATTTGTTGAGGATGTCTCGAGCGACACGCTGGTTTTGCAGAGCCGACCGCGACACGGAAAAGCGCCCCTCGCGCAGGAATTCCAAGGATGTCTCGCGCGTGCAGCGTCCCGCGCGCGGGTATTTGGATTTCTTGGGATTTTGACAGGATGTCTCGAGCGAAACGCTTGTTTTTCATAATTTGTTGAGGATGTCTCGAGCGAAACGCTGGTTTTGCAAAATTGGAGGATGTCTCGAGCGGTGGCCTCGTGGGGGCCAGAATTCAAAGGATGTCTCAGGCGAAATGCTTGTTTTCACGTCCCGCTCGCAGGAATTCCGAGGATGTCTCGCGCGAGCAGCGTCCCGCGCGTAGGAATTCAGATGATTTTGACAGGATGTCTCGAGCGAAACGCTTGTCCCCAGCACGTTCCGTAGCGCGTCCCCTTGGCAGGTCCCGCGATGCGTCCCCATGGCACGTCCCTTGGCACGTCGCTTGGCGCGTCCCTTGAGACGTTCCGCGGCGCGTCCTCCTGGCATGTCCCCCTGTCCATTAGCTCTGGGGCAGCTACTATGTGTTCAGGCAGCTCGAGCTTAAGATCCAGATCAGTCCGGTCAGGACTCGGATGCAAAGGAGGACTCGATCCACGAGGCTATAGAGCACAATCGCGCCATGGCACATCGCAATTCAGCACGGCGCAGCACAGCACTGATTTCGGCACGGTACATCAAGGTCGATGCACTCAGCATTGCAACCTGGCACGTTCTTTGACACGTTCCGTGGGGCGTCCTTTGGCGAGTCCCCCTGGCACGTCGCGTCGCGCGTCCCCTGGCACATCCCGTGGCACATCCATTGGCACGTTCCGTAGCGCGTCCCCTTGGCACGTCCCGCGGTGCGACCCCATGGCACGTCCCCTGCACGTCGCCTGGCGCATCCCTTGGGACGTTTCGCGGCGCGTCCTCCTGGCATGTTCCCCTGTCCATTAGCTCTGGGGCAGCTACTATGTGTTCAGGCAGCTCGAGCTTAAGATCAAGATCAGTTCGGTCAGGACTCGGATGCAAAGGAGGACTCGATCCACGACGCTATAGAGCACAGTCGCGCCATGGCACATCGCAATTCAGCACGGCGCAGCACAGCACAGCCCTCGGCAGGGTACATCAAGATCGATACCTTCAGTATTGCATTTGCCCGTCACCCAATCAGGTGTCTTTGAACACGCTGCCATGTGTTACAGTTCTACATTCCTTTCCGGGTTCGTGGGTCGATCATGTTTTTCCCGGAAAGGGCTCCGGCCCAGGGTTCTCTTTTAGTAGGTAAACCTGTCCCCCGGTGCCAACTTGAGGGAGGCCGGCGAATTTTTTCCCTGATAAATAACGAGGTCGAAGGAGGCCGGCGAATTAAAATTTGAGGATGTCTCGAGCGAAACGCTTGTTTTTGAAATCCCGATCGATAATCACAGGGTGCGGGCCACTTTTTCGTGTGTTGAGGATGTCTCGAGCGAAACGCTTGCTCCGCAGAGTTTGCCGAGGATGTCTCGAGCGAAAAGCTTGTTTTGCAGAGCCGACCGCGACGCGGAAAAGCGCCCCGCGCGAAGGAATTTCGATGATGTCTCGACTAATTCCTTTGTTTTTGTACGATTTCCTGGAATTTTGGCAGGATGTCTCGAGCGAAATGCACGACCCCACCCTAGCACGACCCTACCCCAGCACGACCACACCCAGTACGACAGACCCCAGCACGACCCCACCCAGAACGACCCCACCCAGCACGACCATACCCCAGACGACCACACCCAGCACGACCCGACCCCAGCACGACCCTAACCCCAGCAAGACCCACCCCAGCACGCAGCACACCACACCCCAGCACGACCACACCCCAAGCACGACCCCAACCCAGCACGACCACGCCCAGCACGACCACGCCCCAGCACGACCACGCCCCAGCACGACCACCTCCCAGCACGACCACCCCCCCAGCACGACCACCCCACAGCACGACCACCCCCCAGCACGACCACACCCCAGCACGACCACTCCCCAGCACGACCACACCCCAGCACGACCACACCCCAGCACGACCACACCCCAGCACGACCACACCCCAGCACGACCCCACCCCAGCACGACCCCACCCCAGCACGACCCCACCCTAGCAAGACCCCACCCCAGCACGACCACACCCCAGCACGACCTCACCACAGCACGACCACACCCCAGCACGACCACGCCCCAGCACGACCACGCCCCAGCACGACCACGCCCCAGCACAACCACCCCCCAGCACGACCACCCCCCCAGCACGACCACACCCCAGCACGACCAACCCCCAGCACGACCACACCCCAGCACGACCACTCCCCAGCACGACCACACCGCCTTGGTTGAGTGGTTGCCTGTCGTCGTGGAATGTTTCGTGGGGTGTCTCGTGGAATGTTTCGCGGGGTGTCTCGTGGAATGTTTCGTGAGGTGTCTCGGGGTGTCTCGTGAATGGTTTCGTGAGGTGTCTCGTGGGATGTTTCGTGAGGTGTCTCGTGGGATGTTTCGTGAGGTGTTGCCCCGTTGGGTATCGTGAAAACGTGCCCATGCTCCACATGTCTATATCCCTTTCCGGGTTCGTGGGTCCATCATGTTCATGCTTCTTCCGAATTCTGCCGGTAGGAGGACATGCCAACCTAAACGTGGAAGAAGGCCATTGATGTTCGATGAGTGGCATGATGTCTTATCGTAACCTCATCAAGCCTTTAAGTACCCCCCATGATCGACCCACGAACCCGGAACGGAATATAGAACTGTAACACATGGCAGCGTTTTCAAAGACACCTGTTTGGGTGACGCGCAAATGCAATGCTGAGTGTATCGATCTTGATGTACCCTGCCAAGGGCTGTGCTGTGCTGCGCCGTGCTGAATTGCGATGTGCCATGGCGCGACTGCGCTCTATAGCCTCGTGGATCGAGTCCTCCTTTGCATCCGAGTCCTGACCGAACTGATCTGGATCTTAAGCTCGAGCTGCCTGAACACATAGTAGCTGCCCCAGAGCCAATGGACAGGGGAACATGCCAGGAGGACGCGCCGCGAAACGTCCCAAGGGATGCGCCAGGCGACGTGCCAGGGGACGCGCCATGGGGTCGCACCGTAGGACGTGCCAAAGGGACGCGCTACGGAACGTGCCAATGATGTGCCACGGAATGTGCCAGGGGACGCGCCACGCGACGTGCCAGGGGGACTCGCCAAGGGACGCCCCACGGAACGTGCCGAGGAACGTGCCAAGTTGCAATGCTGAGTGTATCGATCTTGATGTACCATGCCGAAATCTGTGCTGTGCTGCGCCGTGCTGAACTGCGATGTGCCATGCCGCGATTGTGCTCTATAGCCTCGTGGATCGAGTCCTCTTTGCATCCGAGTCCTGACCGAACTGATCTGGATCTTAAGCTCGAGCTGCCTGAACACATAGTAGCTGCCCCAGAGCTAATTGACAAGGGGAACATGCCAGGAGGACGCGCCGCGAAACGTCCCAAGGGATGCGCCAGGCGACGTGCCAGGGGACGTGCCCTGGGGTCGCAACGCGGGACGTGCCAAGGGGACGCGCTACTGAACGTGCTGGGGACAAGCGTTTCGCTCGAGACATCCTATCACAATCATCCGAATTCCTACGCGCGGGACGCGGCACGCGCGAGACATCCTCGGAATTCCTGCGAGCGGGACACGAAAACAAACATTGCGCCTGAGATATCCTCTGAATTCTGGCACCCCACGAGGCCCCCGCTCGAGACATCCCCCAATTTTGCAAACCACGTTTTCGTTCTTTTTTTTTTTTTTTTTTCTTTTTTTTTTTTTTTTCGAGACATCCTCAACAAATTATGAAAAACAAGCGTTTCGCTCGAGAAATCCTGACAAAAACCCAAGAAATCAAAATTCCTGCGCGCGGGACGCGGCACGCGCGAGACATCCTCGGAATTCCTGCGCGAGGAGCGCTTTTCCGTGTCGCGGTCGGCTCTGCAAAACCAGCGTTTCGCTCGAGACATCCTCAACAAATTCTGAAACCAAGCGTTTCGCTCGAGACATCCCCAACTTTGCAAAACCAGCGTTCCGCTCGAGACATCCTCGAAGCGTTACCTCGGTACCAGAGGAGCCCACAGAGAGCGCTCGGGGCCAAGCTAAACCTTGCTGAGCCCTGCTAGCTCCCGCTAAGCCCTGCTAAGCAATGATAAGCCAGGCTCGTGCCCTGCTGAGCCCTGCTGCGCGAGATGTCCTTGCTGCTGCTGGCAATCCTTTGCTGGTCCGTGAAATGTCCTAGGAAATGCACAGCATATCCAAAGGCATCCCAAAGGATTTCTGGTTGCGCGTCGCTCGGCGCGCGACGCGCCACGGAATTGTTTTCCCGGAAGGGGCTCGAGCCCAGGGTTCTCCTTTAGTTGGTTCCCCCCGGTTTCGACGGCTGTAGGGCCGGCGAAATTATTCTGCGATAAATAACGAGGTCGCGTAGGGCCGGCGAATTAAAATTTGAGGATGTCTCGAGCGAAACGCATGTTTTTCAGAAATTGTTGAGGATGTCACGAGCGAAACGCTTGTTTTGTGTTATAGATTGTCCTCTCCTGGGGACCTCAATTCTGAGGATCTCTCAAGTGGATTGCTTGTTTTCACGTGCCCAGGTCTTGAGGATGTCTCGAGCGAGACGCCTCCAGGTGGCCCAGACAAATGTCTAGCATGAGGATTTGTTGAGGATGTCTCGAACCAGAGGCTTGTTTTCACGTGCCCAGGACGCCCAGGCGGATGTCTAGCATGAGCATTTGTTGAGGATGTCTCGAGCGAGACGCCTGTTTGCACGTGTCCAGGTTGCCCAGCGACGATGTCTAGCATGAGGATGTGTTGACAACGTCTTGAGCGAAACGCGTGTTTTCACGTGTTCAGGTCGCCCAGGCACAGCACAGCCCTCGGCACGGTACATCAATATCGATACCCTTAGCATTGCAGCCCGGCGTGTTGCCTGGCACGTTCCGCGGAGCGTCCCGTGGCGAGTCCCCCTGGCACGTCGCGCGGTGCACGTCCATTGGCACGTTCCGTAGCGCGTCCCCTTGGCACGTCCCGCGGTGCGTGCCCATGGCACGTCCCCTGGCACGTCGCCTGGCGCGTCCCTTGGGACGTTCCGCGGCGCGTCCTCTTGGCATGTTCCCTCTGTCGATTAGTTCTGGGGCAGCTACCATCTGCTCAGGCAGCTCGAGCTTACGATCCAGATCAGTTCGGTGAGGACTCGGATGCCAGGGAGGACTCGATCCACAACGCTATAGAGAGCACAATCGCGGCATGGCACATCGCAGTTCAGCACGGCCCAGCACAGCACAGCCGTCGGCACGGTACATCAAGATCGATACACTCAACTATGCACCTTTGGCACGTTCCTTGGCGCGTTCCGTGGCGAGTCCACCTGGCACGTCGCGCGGCGCGTCCCTGGCACGTCCCTCGGCACGTCCATTGGCACGTTCCGTAGCGCGTCCCCTTGGCACGTCCCGCGGTGCGTCCCCATGCCCCATGGCACGTCCCCTGGCACGTCGCCTGGCGCGTCCCTTGGGACGTTCCGCGGCGCGTCCTCCTGGCATGCTCCCTCTGTCGATTAGTTCTGGGGCAGCTACCATCTGCTCAGGCAGCTCGAGCTTACGCTCCAGATCAGTTCGGTGAGGACTCGGATGCCAGGGATGACTCGATCCACAACGCTATATAGAGCACCATCGCGGCAAGGCACATCGCAGTTCAGCACGGCGTAGCGCAGCACAGCCCTCGGCACAGTACGTCATCATCGATACATTCAGCATTGCATGTGCCCGTCGCCCAATCAGGTGTCTTTGAAATGTTGCAATGCCTTCCATTTCTATATTCCTTTCCGGGTTTGTGGGTCGATCATGTTTTTGATTTATGCGAGGTGCTAAAGATATCGCTCTGTGAAAATGACCCCCTGAAAATATCAAATCTTGGTGCGGTGCTAACGATGACCCCGGGGGGTTTCTTAAAGGCTTGCCGGGGTTCTGTATCTACTGTAGGCGGCACGGATGTCGACAGCCCCCGGGGGGGGTCCGACGCCGACGCCGACGCTGACGATGAAGAGGCCCGCGCCAGTGTCGATTTCCAGCTACGTCTCGGGCGCGATCGCGGCTGGAGGCTTCTGGACGCTTCGGTTTCTGGGTGTCTCCGGCGATCAGAGGGGCGGGCCGTCCCGATTCCACTCAGGATGGATAAATCTCAAAGGACGACGAAGTGTATAGCAGAAATCTCTTCGCAATCAGGGACGCCTGTCCCAGGGCGGCTGGGAAGTTGATGCCTCGACGTGCCACCGTGGCGGCTTGAAAGGCTGGCAGTCGCTCTGGGACGGAGGCCCCTGAGGGCGGAAATGCTTGACATCGCCGGGCGCAGGGTGCGCCCGAGTATGGTTGGCGCCGACGCCGAGGACGACGACGGCGCTGACTCTGACGACGTTGCCGCCAGCGCCGACGCCGGCGCAGACAAGCGGAGAACACCAACCCCAGGCAGCCAGCGGCTCGACAACAAATCCAGGATCCAGCTTCCGCCATTCACGGCCTCTGGATCTCGGTTTTTGGCTCCGGGGCCGTCCAGTAATGATTCGGGGCGAGAGACCTGCCCCGCGGAGGGGGTTCAGAGGTCTGGGGGCCCATGCCTCGAGCAAGTCAGGCTTCGCGGATGTCTGAGACTATCCAGCTGCCTGCGGCAAACTATGCCGAGGTCTTGCCCTGCAGCACATTGGCGAGCTGTCTGAACTTGTGCGTGTTGTGAACTCGGCGTTGCTCCGTCCGCGCGCGGCAGGAAGGAGGTGGACTTCATAAGGGCCGGCAATTCAGCGAGCTGTCTGAATTGGGGCGCGTCGTGAACTCGACCTCGTCTCCGCCCGCGCGAACAGAAGGAAGTCGAGTTCGCGCAACACGGCAGAAGGAACTTGAGCGGGTCGTAAGCTAGATCTCGTCTTCGTCCGCGCGGTCGGAAGCAGGTCGAGTTATTGCCCACCGGCTGTTTTGCCCGGCACGCAGACCCACTCTGAACTCGGGCCGTCATTAGGTCTCAAGGGCCGTCCTGAGGCCATCTCAGGGCATCTTGGCGCGTCTGGAGGCCGTCCTGGGCATCCTTGGGACCGCCTTGGAGGCATTTTTGCCCTCTTGGGGCGACAGTGTCAGTCTTGGGCCGGTGTTGACAGTAATGAGTTGTTCGTTTTGTTGCGTGGGATGTTTTTTGTTCCCAACCCTCCTGCGTGGGGTACTCGTTTTGTGTCGAGCAGTGCGGTCTCCACCTCCTCTTTCTCTTCATTGCCGCCTCCTGTCTCCTCTCTCCTGCCTCTCACCTCCCTCCCTCCTTCCTGCGTGGCAACTTGCCTCCTACCTGGCCATCCCTGGGGGCTGCGCTCTGCGGAACTGTCGCCATTTTCGAGGGCTGCTGGGGGGTCCAGCGGAGTGACGTCCTACGCCGACCACCAGGACGCCTCGCCATCCATGGGGTGTTGCGACCTGCGAAGCTGTCGCCACTTGACAGGGCTGCTGGGGGGTCAGTGGAGTGACGTTTTACGCGGACCACCAGGAGACCTCGCCATCCTTGGAGTGTTGCGATCTGCGAAACTGTCGCCTCTTCCGAAGGCTGCTAGGGGGTCCAGCGGAGTAGCGTCCTACGCGGACCACCAGGAGACTTCGCCATCCCTCGGGCGTAGCGATCTGCGAAACTCTCGCCAGTTTCGAGGGCTGCTGGCGAGTGCAGCGGAGTGTCGTCCTACGCGGACCACCAGGAGACATCGCCATCCTTGGGTGGTTGCGTTTTGCGAAAATGTTCCCAGGTTCGAGGGCTGCTAGGGGGTACAGCGGAGTGACGTCCTACGCGGACCACCAGGAGACCTCGCCATTTGTTGGGGGCTGCGGTCTGCGAGAGTGAAGCCACACTCGAAGGCTGCAGGGGGGTCCAGCGGAGTGACGTCCTTACGCGGACCACCAAGAGACCTCACCATCCTTGGGGTGTTGCGGTCTGCGACATTGTCGCCATTTTCAAGGGCTGCTGGGGGGTCAGCGGAGTGACGTTTTACGCGGACTAGCGTCCTACGCGGACCACAAGGAGATTTCGCCATCCCTCGGGCGTAGCGATCTGCGAAACTGTCGCCACGTTCGAGGACCACCAGGAGGCTTCGCCTCTCCTTGGGTGCTGCGATCTGCGGAACTGTCTCCAGTTTCGGGGGCTGCGGGGGGGTGCAGCGAAATGACGTCAAGAGCGGGCCACCAGGAGACATCGCCATGCTTGGGGGGCTGCGATCTGAGAAATTGTCGTCTCTTCCGAAAGCTGCTGGGGGGTCCAGCGGAGTAGCGTCCTACGAGGACCACCAGGAGACTACGCCATCCCTGGGGTGTTGCGATCTGCGAAGCTGTCGCCACGTTCGAGGACCACCAGGAGACCTCGCCATCCTTGGGGTGTTACGATCTTCGAAGCTGTCGCCACTTTCCCAGCGGAATGACGTCCTACGCCGACCATCAGTTTCTTGGGCCGGCAGGAAGGAAGCAGGGATGTTGGCGGGCGAGCTAGGCCTCGCCTGCTCCTTACACCAACACTATGCAGGTATCATAATGATTTCGAGCGCCGCGGCGGCATGGCGCAGGCAGCGCTGCGCATTTGGTGTGCCACCGACACACGCAACAGTCTTCGGTTTCATCCCGCCACTTTCGTCGTCGGTCTGAGCCCCCTGCCACCTTCCCTCTGCTGCTGCTGCCGCACTGACGGTTCGACCCCCCACGCGTCCTTTTGTTGCCCTTCGTTCCAGCCTCCATGTCCTCCTCAAGCCTGGGCGATCGTTCCTCGTTCTTTCGTTTTTTGGTTTTGTGCCAGTGAATCGCGCCACGTGAGCGCGTCCCATGTCGCCTGCGCTGCCACCGTCCTCTCAAGTTTGGGCCATTTCCTTTTGTCGCTCGAAACACGGGTTGGGTACGCCACAGGGTATGAACACAATCTGACTGTTAGAACGTGTTCCGGATGATTCGTGGTGCTTTTCCCAACCCTCTTGCATTGGATACTCGTTTTTGAATGAAGCACTGTGGCCTCCTCTTCCTCATCCTCTGTCCCGCCTCCCTCAGACCTCGCGATTTCCTGCGTGCCAGCTTGCCTCCTACCTGGTCGTTCCTGCGTGGCTGCCATTTGAGGAACTGTCGCCATTTTCGAGGGGTTTTGGGGGGTGCAGCGGAGTGACGTCCTACGCGGACCACCAGGAGACCTCGCCATCCTTGGGGGGTTGCGATCTTCGAAGCTGTTGCCAGTTTCGATGGTTGCCAGTTGTCCAGCGGAGTGAGGTCTTTCGCCGACCACCAGGAGACCTCGCCATCCACGGGGGGCTGCGATTCGCGAGACTGTCGCCATGTCAAAGGACTGCAAGTGGGTCCAGAGGAGTGACTTCCTAGGCGGACCACCATTGAACTCCGCCATCCCTCGAGGGTTGCGGTTCGCGAAGCTGTCGCCACTTCCGGGCTTCGTGCGGGGGGGTGCAGCGGACTGACGTCCTACGCGGACCACCAGGGGACATCATCTTTGTGGGGCTGCGATTTGCAAAAGTGTCATCTCTTTCGAGGGCTGCTGGGGGGTGCAGCGGATTGACGTCCTACGCGCACCACCAGGAGACCTCGCCATCCATGGGGGGGCTACGATTCGCGAAATTGTCGCCACGTTCGGGGGTTGTTTGGGGGTGCAGTGGAGTGACGTCCTACGCGGACCACCAGGACACCTCGCCATCCTTGGGAGGCTGCGATCTGCCAAACGGTCGCCACGTTCGAGGGCTGCTGGGCCATTCCCGAGAGGCGGCGATCTGCGAAACTGTCGCCACTTTCGAGGGTTGTTGGCGGGTGCAGCAGAATGACGTCCTACGCGGACCACCAGGAGACCTCGCCATCCCTGGGGGGCGGGAAAATGTTGAATTGTCGCCACGTTCGAGGGTTGCTGGGAGGTCCAGCGGAGTGACGTCCTACGCGGACCACCAGGTGACCTCGCCATCCCGGGGGCAGAATGGTCCTCCCTGCTGCCCCAGCCACCGCGCCGGACTCACCGGACTCACTGGACACGCCGGCCACCGGACACACCGGACACACCGGACACAACGGACACAACGGACACACCGGACACACTGGACACACCGGACACACCGCACACACCGGACATATTGGACCCACCGGACCCACCGGACCCACCACCGGACCCACCGGACTCGCCGGACCCACCGGTTTCGCAGGACCCACCAGACTCCCGGGTTCACTGGACTCCCGGATCACCCGACGATTTTGATGGTTTTGGTGTTATAGTGCGGGTATTGAGATAAGGATGTTGATGATGATGATGATGATGATGATGATGATGATGATGATGATGATGATGATGATGGTGATGATGATGATGATGATGATGATGATGATGATGATGATGATGATGATGATGATGATGAC
>CAUYUJ010017852.1:0-47500 GCA_963575745.1 Prorocentrum cordatum
TCCGCAGGACCCACCAGCAGCCCACGACAGAGGCGACAGCGTCGCAGATCGCAGCCCAACAGGGACGGGGAGATCTACCTCAGATCCCCGCGGTGCCTCAGTCCGCAGGACCCACCAGCAGCCCTCTAAAGTGGCGACATTTTCTCAAATCGCAGCCCCCCCCCCAGGGACGGGGAGGTCTACCTCAGATCCGCGCGGTGCCTCAGTCCGCAGGGCAGCCTTCGACAGTGACGACAGTTTCACAGATCGCAGCCCCCCCAGGGACGGCGAGGTCTACCTCAGATCCCCGCGGTGCCTCATCTCGCTGGACCCACCAGCGGCCGTCGAAAGAGGCGACAGTTTCACAGATCGCAGCCCCCCAGGGACGGGGAGGTCTACCTCGGATCCCCGCGGTGCCTCACCCCGCTGGGCCCACCAGCAGCCCTCGAAACTGGACGGCGCGCGCACACGCACACGCACACACACACACTTACACTCACACTCACACTCTCACACTCTCACACTCTCACACTCTCACACTCTCACACTCTCACACTCTCACACACTCACACTCTCACACTCTCACACTCTCACACTCTCACACTCTCACACTCTCACACTCTCACACTCTCACACTCACACTCTCACACATACACACATACACACACTCACACACGCACACGCACACGCGCACACGCACACACGCACACACGCACACACACACAAGAGGTACGCACAAGACAAGAGGAGGCAAGAGGGGAGCCGGAGACGGGAGGCGGGAGGAGGAGGAGGAGGAGGAGGAGGAGGAGGAGGAGGAGGAGGACTGGAGACCGCAGTGCTCTATTCGAAACGAATACCCAGACAACGAGGGTTGGGAGAAGCATTGCGTCGGGGGTGTGGGTAGAGAGACAGATAGAGAGAGAGAGAGAGAGAGAAAAAAGAAACTGAGGAACAGAAGAAACACAGAAGAAACACAACAAGAGATCCAGCGCTGCTCGGTTCTCGGCAGTGCTGAGATGCTTGTCGGCGCAACCTGAGAGACCGCGCGGGTGCTCCTGGCGACGTCACGGAAGGGGGGGTGCGTCGAGGGCGGGATCCGGCCTGGCGGGGCAGCATCTCCGCAACGGCTTCTGCCCCCCAGGAGGCGGCACGGCAGCCCTCTTCCCCGAGGGATAAGCCTGACCTGCTTTTCTACAGGAGAAATGCTCAAGAACAGCTTGGAAAGAATAGTCCGGGGACACCTTTCGTGCTCTTTTGGCTATGTTTGGATCTGTGCTGCAAGTTGTTTATACCCGTCGGTCGTTGGCAGTCGGTATTTTTGGATTCCCAGATCCCAATCTATTTTGAGCGCCTTCCTACTTCAATGATCGAGTGGCTTCACCTTTTTCCGTTCTCCTTAGGGGGCGGGCGGACCCCCAAGTCTATTTCCAACGCCTTCCTACTTCATTCGTCGACCTACTGCTTCCGACCGATTAATATTTGTGGTTCTTCTGCAAGCTCGTTATCGTTCTTCTCACCACCCACCAAACCACCCCAACCCAACCCGAAGGCCCAAAATTGACCCTGGATTTCCAGTTGGGGAGGGGTCGGGGAGCATCGAACAAAAACACGTGTGGAACCCGTACCCCCCCCAACCCGAAACTTGGGTCTTGGGGTGGTCTGGTAGGTGGTCATCTCCCAGAATTCGCTTGCAGGATGGCGTGCCCGACCTGGCCGCGGGGCCCCGCGGCAGGCGCGCTCTCCGGCCCGGCGGGGCGGAGCTGCCCCGCCGAGGTTCCTAGCCCCCCCGAAGGGTACGCAGCGCGGCAGGGCGCCGCGGCTCACGCCCGCACCCACGCGCGCCAACATTCCAGACCTCCTAGATTTAAATCGGGCATGTTTCTCTACGGGAGGAACATTGAAAAATTTGCAAATATATCGGGGGCGGCAAAGAGGGGGGTGATAACTAGGGGGGGGTGGATATCATGGCGTGGGCCATGATATTTCCCCAGATTTCATGGCGCCTCTTCTTATTTTATTACGTCCCTGGTCCCCCCCTTGGGCCGCGCACATGCCGCCGGTCATGATTTGCACCCCCCCTCTTGCACCCCCCCCTCTTGGCCGCTCCCGATCTACAGGAGGAACATTGAAAAATTGGGAAACATAGTCGGGGGACGATTTTCGAACTATTTCTGACCACTTGTCAATATGTTTTTCAATCGTTGTGGAAAATACCATGGAGGCCCATGCCAAGAAACACCCTGCGTCTCCAGGGTGCCCTTGGTTTCTTGGGTTTCGATGGTGTTGCGATGGGGAGCGCGACGTTCCCACACCAAAAATCGATGGACGTCCTGGGGTCTCAGGGTTGAGGTTTCTTGTGGAAGGTTTCTTGTGGACGAACTCTAATTGTATGCGAAGTGGGGAGGCAGACGGGGCTCCAGAAAACATGGGGGGTGCTGAGATTTGTGTCTGTTTAGCTGTGTGCCCCTGGGCCCCTGCGGTGACGACGACCACCACCTGCCACGGCGACAACTTATGTTATGTCGTGCATGTCCCTCTACCGGAGGAAAATTCAAAACTAGTCAAACAATAGTTTGGGGACGACTATTGGCTTATTCTTGGGAGCAAAAAATTGAGCATGTATTTTTCGTCCTAAATCCGCCTGTAGGGGGACATGCCCGACCTAAAACTTATGACCAAGACCACTACAATCGTTCGGATGCAACTCCTGGGAGGTCAAAGTCTGACTTTGCCCTGGGCCGAAATCCAGGCTAATCCGGCTTAGTTCTCTTTAATCTGGCGTGATCCCGTTCCGTACGGCATGATCCCGTTCAATCCGCGGCCTAATCCAGCGTAGCAGCCCCTCAATGTGACCTACTTAGCCCTTCCGACGAAGACCTCCCAGTAGTTGCTCCCTAACCATCGCAACCACCACCGCGACCACCACGACCACTGCCACGACGACCACTCCCACGACCACCACCCCTGCCCTGACGACGTCGACCGTCCGGCCCCCCCCCCCTCTCTCCCGCCCTGCTTCCTTCCTTTGGCCGTCCTTGCACGCTGTTCGCTGCTCGTTTTTCAAAACTCAGAAAGGAACAAAAAAAACACAGACACAATTAATCGTCGATTCCCCAGGCAATCTAAGAAAATATGGGAAGTGGGGGAAGACGAAAACCCCACAAATATAGGAAAGCATGGGGTATCTTTTTATTTGTGTGTATTTATTTGTGTGTCCTGGGGCCCCTTAAAACAAATGATCCTCCTCTTCCTCGCCATCCTCCTCCCCGCGAGTGGCCGAATTCATACGGCCTGCGAGGCCCGTCGCGAAGGCGACGGCCTTGCAGTCGCCCCTTTCTGGTCTGCCCCGAAGGGCCCCTCCGAGGGTGCCGGTCTCGTCGTTGGGAGTTAATGGGGCCGTGGCGGCGAGAGGTACGAAGAGAGGGAGAGAGAGAGAGAGAGAGAGAAAGAAACAAATAAGAGAGAGAGAGAGAGAGAAAAGAGAAAGAGAAAAAGAGAGAGAGAGAGAGAGAAAGAGAGAGAAAGAGAGAAAGAGAGAGAGAGAGAGAGAGCGAGGTGGGTGGAAAAGAGAGGAACACAGAACAAGAGAGCGACAGAGAGAAAACAAAGAAAGAGGTGGGTCGAAAAGAGAGAAAGAGAGAGAAAGAGAGAGAGAGAGAGAAACAACAAATATTAAAGAGAGAGAGAGAGAGAGAGAGAGAGAGAGAAAAAAAAAAAAAAAAAAAAAAAAAAAAAAAAAAAAAAAAAAAAAAGTGAGAGAGAGAGAGGCAGGGAGGCGAAGCGAGGCAACACAGGGCAGAGGGGAGAGACCGGCGGAGGGAAGCCACGTGGCCGCGGGGTTTCGGCGGCCGCTGCCCGGCCCGCGGCCGCATGGTGGCGCCCGGGCGCCGGCCCTGCCCGCGGCCGCGGCCGCGCGGGGTCGGCTGGGCGGCCGCCTGTGCGCTGTCGGCGGGCGGCGGGCCGGCGCCGCGGCGGTGCGGCGCGCGCGCGGCGGCGCCGAGGAGCGCACGGTTCGGACGGTCGACGTTTTTTTTTTTCGAGACCTCCTCGCGGCGTGAGAAATCACGACGGGAGGTGTTTTGTCATTTTCGGCCTCCTCGGGCCCTCACCGGGTCTCGGGGCCGTCAAGAAACGATTTTGAGGATGAAAAACCGGTCCCGGGGAATGGGTCGAGACCATGGGGGGTGGACGCTACGAAAAAAAACATTACGTCGAGGGTCTGGGTTTTCTATCACCGAGCGCGTTCCACTACTCGCCAAGTGCCTAGACTCGCAAACGTAAAAAAATCATGTTTGCCACGATGTAGTGTGTGAGTATATATATGTATGTGTAATATATATATATATATACATACATACATACATACATACGTACATACACATGTATCGCACATCCCCCGCGGCGGGTCCAGGCCATGTGCGAGAAGAGTTACTTTGAGGGTAGTTGAGCACGCTTGTCTATTCTAGGCTTCCCAGGTGCGGTCTTAGCGTATGGGGTCGGAGGATCGCGTCACATCGCCGACGCGTCGGCGATGCGGCTCGATGCGGAGCCTGATTTTCTTCACGTCGACCTCGCCGATGCAGCTTGTTTTTCCCGGGGGTAATGTTACATGGGCTACCCCACGCGGGAGAATATGTTAGCAGAACCGTACGAGGATTGTCATGTATATCCCTATGGTTCTCTTCCTCTTTTGGCAGCCTGAATGCAGAGGTACATATTTTCTCGCTTGCGCGAGTAGTCGTAGTCGCTATCTCAGTTGCATTCTCAGTCGCTTCCGCAGTCGTGGTCATAGTCGTGATAGTAATCGTTGTCGCTAACTGCTCGTAGTCGTTGCCGCAGCCGTAGTCGTATCGTGATCGTAGTCGTAAACGTAGTCGTAGTCGTCGTCGTCGTCGTCGTCGTCGTCGTTGCTGTGGTGCTGCGGGTGCCCCCGCGGAGAGATTATCATGTTCCATTACACGCCAGTCGTTGAAAGTATGTATTTTTGGTTTCCCAGATCCCAATCTACGTCAAGCGCCTTCCTACTTCAAGCATCGGCACGCTTTTGCTGTGTTCTGTCATTCTCTGGGGGGGCCTGGACCCAATCAACTCAGTCCGCCTTCCTACTTCATGATTCTTACCTACTTCTTCCGGCCGACGTGTATTGGCGGGGCCCCAGTTCGTCAGTGAAGTCGCCGAGCAGAGGATAAGTTTCCAATCACTTGGGGGGGGGTTCTAAAGACCTAGCGGGGTCATCAGGGAAGCGTGGCACGATTCGAAGAGCTCGGGGAGCCTATGTGGGCCAGAGGCCTCCTGGACGCCTCTCGGAGTTTCTTGGGGTGCGCGGCGTCTTTTCTGGGGATTCTCGAAGGTCTATGGTGCCTCTGGGGCCTCTTTGAGGCCTCTTTGCCTCTTGGGGCCTCTTTGGGGGCTTCTTTTGGGGCCTCTGTTGGGGCCTCTGTTGGGGCCTCGTTGGGGCCTCTTGGGGGCCCCTTGGTGGCCTCTGGACGGGCTTCTTGGACGCCTCTTGGGGCGCCCACAGGCTCGGTTTTAGGTTTTGTTTGAAACCATTTTGCCGGCTTTTGACTAAAGGAAGGAGGCGGCGCTAATCGGGTTCACCCCCCCACGAGGCCAACATGGGGCCACAGCCAAGGACAAATCAGCGTTGCTTGCCTTCTCGCTGAGGCCCTCTTGTACGCTCTGACCGCTCGCGAGTGCCCCCGTCCAGATCCATGGGCAGCGGGTAGGGTAGAGGGAGATAAACTTTCTCATTTGGGGGAGCCTCCTCCTCCTCCTCCACAATTATACAATATGAATACTACTCCTCCATCCCCTGATGGCGTGCGGAAGATAGCGGGCACCCCCCCCGCGTATTGTTTTGTTGCGCACAGGATTTCCCGGAGTTGGGTGTTCGCTTGCTTTTTTTTTTATGGTGTTCTCGCTGAGGCGCGTGCTTCATTTTCGGGCTTTCGCTCGTTCCGAATCGTGTTCCCGCTGCAGCGCTGGCCTCATGTCCGTGCTTCTGCTCGTTCCGAATCGTGCTCCCGCTGCAGCGTTGGCGTCATTTCCCGTGCCATGCCACGGCATGCAATGCAATGTTAGGTTGCGTTCTTCTGCGCGATGCCATGCCTTCAGCTGCAGCTGTCATATCCAGTGCGTAGGTGCCACGCCATGCTATGCCATGCTACGCTTTGATCTTCAACGCCATGCTATGCAATGTTATATTCGGGGCCGCTGTGCGATGCCATGCTTTGCGTTGCAAAGCTTTGTGATGCAATTCTTCACTACGCCACGCCACGCCATGCTGTGACATACTACGCTTTGCGGTGCTCATCTACGCCATGCCATGCCGTGCTCTACAATGCATCGCGTACCCTTTCGGGATCATTGCCTTGCTCAACATCCGACTGTGCGAGTAGAGGGGGGATCTACGCCATGGTAAGGGAAGGGAAGGGAGGGAGGGGTAGGATGTCAGATATGACGCGAGCGCACCTAGCTTATCCTCCTCCTCCGCCTCCTCCTCCTCCTCCTCCTCCGCCTCCTCCTCCTCCTCCCACCTCCTCCGCCTCCTACTTCCTCCTCCGCCTCCTCCCCTCACCTCCTCCTCCTCCTCCTCCTCCTCCTCCTCCTCCTCCTCCTCCTCCTCCTCCTCCTCCTCCTCCTCCTCCTCCTCCCCCCCCTCCTCCCCTCTGCAAGGCCTGGCCGCCCCTGCAGGCGTGATGGGAGCGGGCCCGGGAACAGAGGAGGCAACCGTTGAGACAACGGTTGCTGGCCATCGCGGTGGCATTCTCGTCTCAGGGGCAACGATCGGGGGGATAGGCATACAGTGCCATTTTAAATACATGCTCCGCGTGCGGATCATGTATTAAAAACGCAGGGAGTTAGTATTAAAAACAACGATGAGTCCATGCATCAGTTTATTCATACATTAGCCATGTATTAAAATCCAATATTTTGAAACATCCGATGTATTAAAAACTGCCCTGTATGGGGGATGCATCGACCCCCAATCGCCCAATGATCGCCGACAGGGGTCCGATAGCCCCAACCTGCCCAGGAACGTTCGGATTCACTATCGGGGGCCTATCGCCGATCTATCGGCGATGCATCACCGCTTCCAGGTCGATGCATCCACCCCCATGCCAGTCCCCTCCCCTGTCGTTGCCTCCCCTCGTCGTCACGGCCGGACGCAGCTCGGAGAACTGGTGAGCTTGGACCCCGGTTTGGGTCCGCGGGCCGATTTTCAGAGGAGGAAGAGGTACCCATACTTCTACCTTTCCCTAGTTTTCCCCTGTGTTGGGCCTCCTGGGAGGCCCCACGTCGCCACCGTTGGATTCGCCTCGAAGTTCTGGTCAGAACGCACCCCGGGAGAGGCCCAGGGGGGTAGCGGTATCGGATCCTTTGGATCTCCCCAGATTTGGGGCTGCCGTGGTCCCAAGCCGCCCTGCTCCGACCAAGGGAAGGCTACAGACCCTGGAGGTCCTGCTTCGCCGTCCCTGGGCCTCTTGCCTCGGGGGCGCCCTGGAGCCGTTGACAGACGACTCCACGGGATGAGGAGCTGGTCCCCAACGGGGAGGCCGCCTGCCACAGGGCATGCTTCCTTTTCCCGGCAGCCCCGCGGCTGGAGGCCTCGTGCTGCGCGGCCAGCCATCGGGCGGTGCCGCGGCGGCCACCTCCGGTGGGACAGCGGGGAGCGGCCGTACAGGCGGGCGCGGGCGGACGAGATCGATTCGGCATGGGTGTTCCGACGACGGCAACGACGAGGACGAGGACGAGGACGAGGACGACGAGGAGGTGGGAAGCGAGAAGGGAGGGGGAGTGAGGAGGGCGAAGAAGGGGTCGACGACGGAGACGACGAGGGGGGCAGGGAGGAGGGGACGTGGACGGTGACTTGGGTCAACTGACTTCGCCCTTCGCGATACGCTGGACGCACCACATCATCGCGCCCCCGCATTCGTGTCGACATCCAGTCAGGCGCTCGCAGACATGGACCAAGGGGGCGTGGATTAGCGACGGGCCCCGTTTCCACGGGAAATCGCGGCTTTCCGCCGCCGAAGAGGCGGCATTGGCCGCTTTTTTTTAGGGGAAGAAAAAAAACATAAACGTAACAACTCGGAGGTCCGCGCGGATTTCTCGGATCCGCGCCGAAGCCCCCTGGCGGCGCTTCCGGCGCCGCCCCTGGCGCGCTCCGCGCGCCAGGGAGGAGGGTCCAGCGCCGATCCGAGAAACCCGCGCGGACCTCCGAGTTGTTATGTTTATGCCACTTTTTGTTCCCCTATTTTTGGGGGAGGGCACCTCCCCCGAGGCATGGATGTGGCGACCGCGCGCCAGATCCATGGATCGCTAGTCCGTGTTGGCACGCCCCCGAGCCAGCTGCCGTGCCTCGGCCCGCTCCCGGCCTCTCGGGGCCCCATCCTCGGGGAGCGGAGCAGCGGGAGCAGAGGCAGGAGGAGCTGGAGGGCCTGCTGTCCACCATCACCACCCAGAAACTGGATGGGGGGGAGGAGGAGGAGGAGGAGGAGGAGGAGGAGGAGGAGGAGGAGGAGGAGGAGGAGGAGGAGGAGGTTGGAGGACGAAGAGGAGGAGGGGGAAGGAGGAGGAGGAGGAGGAGGAGGAGGAGGAGGGCAGCGGCTCGGAGTGGAGAGGCCGCCTCGTGGGAGAGCCCCCCTCCTCGTCGGCGGCGGGCGAGTGGGGGAAGTGAGGAGGAGAGGGCCTTCTCAGAAGGTGGCGTGGCTTCTCAGAAGCCCTCGCGCCTTCTGGGAGGGTTTTGTCTGTCTCCGGGGACAGCTCAGAAAGCCTCCTCAGAAGGCCAGGGGACTTCCGAGCCTTCTGAGAAGGCCCGCCCCTTCGTAACTCCCCCCCCCCCCGCCCTCGCCGCCAAGTGAGAGGCTGGCTCGTGGGAGGGCCCGTCTCCCTCGGAGCCCCCGTTTGGCTGCTCGTGGCAGCGGTCAGGCCCCAGGGCCGCGTGGCAGGTCAGGGGTCGCGTGAAGTCGGGCACAGTCCCTCCGCAGGAGGAGTGCGCAAGAATAGTGCTACAATCGTCTGGGGTCGACTTGCCATGCCTTGTTGGCGATGCTTGGTTATTTGCTCGTGCCCTGTTGGCTTTGCTTGAGTATGTGTCGTGCCTTGTTGGCCCTGCTTGAGCATGTTTTGTCATGCCTTTTTGGCGATGCTCGAGTATGTGCTCGTGCCTTGTTGGCTGTTGTTGAGTAGGTGTCGTGCCTTGCTGGCCATGCTCGAGCATGTTTGGCTGCCGTGTGCACTCTTCTCGTAGAGGCCCGCCCGCAGGAGGACCCGCCCGACTCGAGAGAGTCGCGGCCTCCCGGCCCCGAGGGCGCCCAGAGCGGCCTGAACAAAAAAGACAGGAAGCAACCCAAGACAAGCGCAAAACCATAAACAAACAGTTGGAAGCAACCCAGAGAGAAAACAAGCACACCAAACGACTAATACACGAAACAGACACAGCCCATACCAAAGCACACGACAACAGCCCGGGAACACATGAGAAAAACAACCCAGAAGCAACCCAGGACCAGCAGGAAACGAAACAGCGAGCAAGCAAGAGCGAACACAAACCAAACGACCCCGAACAAAAACGCTCCGACAAAAGAAGCAACAGCACAACAAACAAATAACGAAAACAAGCCAAACGACCCCGAAACAAAAGCTCCGACAAAGGAAGCAACAGCATCACGATCACGCCTCGAAGCCAGCAGCAGCGAACAGCAGGCGCGGGGCGTGGCGAACCGAGGGCGGCGGCCTCCCGGCCTCCAGGGGGCGACGTCCCGGGGGGCTTGGCATCGCTCGGACGTGTGCATTTTTCCTTCGGCGAGGACCATCGAGGCGGCATCCTTGATCATTCATTTGGCGACAAAACCACGCACGAAACCGAAACAAAAAACACAGGGAATGGACGTCCGAGCGATAGCGAGGGGGCGGCAGAGGCTCGGAGGCCCCTGGGCGGGCGCTCTTCTCCGCCCAGCCTCTCCGGGGGCCACCAGGCGGGGTGGCGACCACACCGCGTGGTGGGTCGGCGGAGGGCGAAGGGCGCGTGTCCTCCTCCTCCCTCCTCCGCCTCCTCCTCCCCCTCCTCCTCCTCCTCCTCCTCCTCCTCCTCCTCCTCCTCCTCCTCCTCCTCCTCCTCCTCTCGTCCTCCTTCTCCTCCTCCTCCTCCTCCCCCTCCTCGTCTTCTTCTCCTCCTTCTTCTCCATCATTCCCTTTGTGATGTTTATCCTATTCCTCCTCCCCTTCCTTTTCATCCACCACCACCTCCTTTCTTCCTTTTCCCGATATCGGAACAATGAAATCCACAAGTCAGCCCGAATGGTGGGGAGAAGCAGGTTTCCAAGGCCACCCTTGCTTCCTCCCCCTCGTCCTTGGCCGCTCTCGCTGGACGCGCCCCGGCTCGCAGATTGTCGACATGGCCCTCTAAGGCTCGGGGGGGCCCCAAACGGGGTGGTGACCACACCGCGTGGTGAGCCGGTGGGGACTCGGGGTCACCGCACGGTTTGGGGATTGGGTCGTTCTCCGAGGATGCCTCGGGCGACTGGGTCGTCCCCAAGGGCCCCAGAACCGTGCGGCGACGGACCCTGCGGTGAGGTCTTTGGGGATTTCGAGGTCACCGCCGGGTCTGTCACCACACGGCTCCGGGACCCCCAAATCCCCCCTCCGTCCACATCCTCCCTCCTCTTGGCGATGATCCTCAGGGCGGGTGTGTGTGTGTAACGGAACGTGTGTTTGCCCCGCTCAGCTCCGGCGATAGCACGCAGCCCGTGCCGGCCCCCATGCACCCCGCCTGCGTCGCGTCGAGGGGCCTCGGTGGACGAGCACGCGTTGGCGCCAACACGTGTTCTGAGGATCGTCGATTTTTTTGTCCAGAGCTCGCCCCTACGCTCCCTGCCTCCCCTCCCTGCCTCTTCTCTTTCTCTGTTCGCTCCTCGTCTCTCTTCCTCTCATGTCTTCTCTTTTTTTGTCCCTCTCTCTCTCTCTCTCTTTCTTTGTCCAAAAAACTCGTCCCCACGCCCTCTGCCTCCCCTCTGTCGCTGCATCTCCTCTGTCTCTCTCTCTCTCTCTTTCTCTCTTTCTCTGTTTGGCCCTCGTCTCTCTTCCTCTCATGTCATTATCTCCCTCATCTCTGTGCAAAGCCTATCCCTGCGCTCCCTGCCTCCCCTCTCTCCCTGCCTCTCCTCTCCCTCTTTCTCTCTCTCTCTCTCTCTGTTAGATCCTCGTCTCTATTCCTCTCATGCCTTTCTCTCTTTCTCTCTCTCTCTCTCTATCTCTCTCTCTCTCTCTTTCTCGCTATTCGTTGCACCCCTCCCCTTCCTCTCAGATCCTCTCGTTCCTAGAACCCCTCCTGAAGAGTGGGTCTTCAACATGCCCGCCCAAAGACGAGTGTGGTACACTTCGTGTTTCAGGGTCAAACAGAGTTGAGAGTACTCATTAGTGATGGTTGTTCCCCCTCGGCAAAGCCATAGGTGCAGCACATGACAATGACGTCATTGGCATCACCCACAGAGAAGCCATCACAGAGAGCATGAATGTATAGAGATAGACTCATCATACGTCCTATGGAGGGAGATGCCCCGAGAGCGTCCCGAGTTGTTATTCATGGAAGAGCGCTAGCATCGGGCTCGACGAGTCCACAGACTGGATGATGGAAACACGTCATGACAAAGGGCACTTGCAGCAACAACTCTTCCAGTGCGGGCAGCACAGCCAGCATGCTTGCATCAAGAACTCGCCGTCAAGATGCGTGTGGCAGGACCTGACCGGACGCGTGACGCCACATCGGCGAAAGAGGAGCCGCGTCGGCGATGCCTCCGTCTGGACAGCCGTGCGGCGGAGAGAACGGCGCGACGAGCAGTCGGCGCAGTCATCTTGACGTTCTGTTCGCTGGCCACGGGCATTCGCACACATTATTTCCCGAGGAGGGCCCGTGATTGGGACGAGGAGGAGGAGGAGGAGGAGGAGTTGGAGGAGGAAGTGGAGGAGGAGGACGAGAGGAGGAGGAGGAGGAGGAGGAGGAGGTGAAGGGGGAGGGGGAGGAGAAGGAGGAGGAGGAGGAGGAGGAGGAGGAGTTTTGAAGTGTGTGGAAGAGCTTGCGCTTCGCACTCCTCGCCTGCAGTTGGACCTTCGCCCCATATTCAGACCATCGTCGGCTGTATAGTGATTGTTTTTTATTCCTTGTATTGCCGATCGGCGCGGGCCCCTTGTTTTGCCGATCGGCGCGGGCCCCCAAACCCCCCCCTCCCCCCCGGAGTAGATCTTTGCTGTTTTTTGGCGCCTGTTCCGAGCAGGTGGGGTCTCCCCCACAAGACGCACTGCTGCAAACAGTGGCACTAAGCAGAGGTCCGGCCAGACCCCCCTCCCCTCCCCTCCTTCCACCCAACCTCGAAACGCGGAACAAGAAATCTCCACATACCCCTGTGCAGGTGGAGCATCTGCGTGCTGAAGACGCCCGACGGTGGTTACGGGACCGGCTGGCTGCTGCGCTTCAGGACAGGGAGGGGAGGTCAAGGGGGGTGCACGGTGGGAGGCCCGCTCCAGATTTACAGCCTGGGCTACTACAGCCAGCCCGCATGGTATACGGTTAAGTCTGGCCTGTCCCTCTACAGGGGGAATATTAAGATATAGCATAAAAATAGTCTGGGGACTATTGTTTGAGTATTTTTGGGCATCTTGTGAGCGTGTTTGGAGTACTTCTATCTTTCGTCCAAAATCCCCCTGTAGGGGGACAGGCCCGACCTAAGTATACGGATGGGCAACCTTCCCAAGTGTCGGGGCTGGACAGAACCCCCAACAGTGACACGTCGATTAGTGAGTTGTCCGTTTTCGGTTCTCGAGAGGGCGCCGTGGCCGTTATTTTCCAGGCTTGCGCCTGCCAGGTTTGGGCCTCAGGTCGTTTTCACTAAACCACGTTTTACTAAAGGGGGGTCTGTCCATCCCCGAAAGTGTACCCTTGCATCCTTGCTCCTTCGGTCCATTCTTGGCCACGTTCGCTGGCCGCGCCCCGCTGGAAGAGCTTCGGACTGGGCGTCCGAGGCCCTTGCCTCCTCATCGCTCATTCTCATGATACGGGCCCTGGGGATCCCGGCCTTCAGAGGAGGAAAAGGTACCCATATCGCTACCATTCGGCAGTGTACCCCGTTTCGGGCCTCCTGGGAGGCCCTCGTCGCCACCGCTGGATTCGCATCGAAATTCTGGTCAGAGCGCATCCCGGGAGAGGCCCAGGGGGGGCAGCGCTGCACCCCTGGCCCGTCTCCGATATCGCAGGCCACCAATATCGGCGGTGTGCCTCCAGCGAGGGAAGAAGCTCCCAGTCTCGGTGGTGGTGGTAATATTCTGGCTTCCACGACGGCCGAAGCGTTACCACCAACACCGAGATCTAGGATCATCTTCCCCCTGTGGAGGCAGCCCCCTGAGTTGGTGTTGGTGTCCCTTTCCAGACCTCCAGCGATGGGCCCGGGGGGGGTCCGAGAGCCGCCGCGGGAGGCCGAGGTGAAGGAACCGCCGCTTGGAGCTTGAGGACTTGTCCTGGCGAAGGGCCCCGGCCACGTGCAGTGGTGTTGTCGTTGTGGGCATAGGCTTTTGGTGCACCTCCATACGGGGCCACGGAGTGTAGGGATCGGGAGGGGGACAAAAACACAGACACAAGGAATCGTCGATTCTCAGGAACTATTGAAAAAAGGGGGTATAAGACGAAAACCCTGAATCTATATGGCCACACACATATATATATATATACACACACATACATAAATCCCCGTGCACGACGCCCGGGCGCCCAGGGCGGCTGCCCCGAGGGGGCATAGGGGTACCGGGGAATCTGGGGGTGATCCCGGACGGTTCAGGACAGCTCCTCAAGAAGCCTCAGGAGGCCTCCGAATAGCCGAAGACGCCCAGAATCCCCGAATTGTCGCTCCAAGACGCCAAAGATGGTCCGCTGACAGCCCCCCGAACTGCCCAAGACGGACCATTTTCAGCCTTCCTCCCCAAAGAGAGCCCTAAGAGACCCCGAGACGGCCCTCAAAACATCCAGAATGCTCCGAGAGGCCCCCCACAGGCCCCCAAGAGGCATCCAAAAGGACCCGCAGAAGCAAAAATGGTCCCATTCCTTATGGAAAACGTGCATTTTTATAATACTCGCCCCGAGGCCTCCAAGATCGCGCCACGACGGCCAAAGAGGGTCCCAGAGGGCCCCGGGAGCGGAAGTCGTCGACGTCGTCGTCGTCGCCAAAGAATTGCTCCGCGTTCGTCGTCGGGAGGAGGAGGAGGAGGAGAAGGAGGAGGAGGAGGAGGAGGGGGGAGGAGGAGGAGGAGTAGGAAGAGGAGGAGGGGGGGATGACAAGTTAGGTGCGCGCGCGTCAACATCTGACGTCCTACCCCTCCCTCCCATCCCTTACCATGGCACTGATTTTCTCTATCCGCGGCCGCGTGTCGTAGCGGACCTGTGGCTCCGCGCGCGTGTGCGTAGTGGGTGGTGGTGCGCGTGCGTGCGTGCGTGTGTGCGTGGTTGTGGTTGTTGTGGTGGTGGTGGTGTGTGTATGTGTGTGTGCGTGTGTGCGCGTGTGCTGAGGTGTGACGTGGTGTGGCGTCTTGGTGGTTTGGTGGTGGGCCATGTGCGTACGTGCGTGATGGCGGTGGTGGTGGTGGTGGCGGTGGTGGTGGTGTGTGTGTGTGTGCGTGTGTGTCTGCGTGTGTATGTGTGTGTGTGTGTGCGTGCGTGCGTGCGTGCGTGCGTGCGTGTCTGTGTGTGCGCGCGTGTGATGTGGCGTGACGCGGTGTAGCGTGGTGGTGGTGGGTGGGGTAGTGCGGTGGTGGTGGCGGTGCGCGGTGGTGGTGCGCGTGCGTGTGTGCGTGCGTTGGTGGGTGGAACTGGCGGTGGGTGTGCGTGCGGCGGGGCGGGGCGTGGTGCGGCGCGGTGGTGGCGGGCGGATGGGCGCGCGAGGCAGAGGCCCGCGCTGGGGCGAGAACGCCATCCTGAACGACGGAGGCAAAACACCGATCCGAAAATGAGGCCCACGCTGCAGCGGGACCACGATTCGGAACGATTCGGGAGCAGAAATGAGGCCGGCGCCTCAGCGAGAGCAGCATTTTGAAAAAGAGCGCGGGCGAAAACCCAACTCCCGGGAATCTTGTGCGTTAAAAAACAGTACGCGGGGGGGTCCAATATTCCCAGCACGCCATCAGGGGAAGAGGGAGAGTAGTATTCATATTGAGTAATTGTAAAGGACAAGGAGGAGGAAAAGGAGGAGGAGGAGGAGGCGAAGGAGAGGGAGGAGGAGAAGGAGGATGAGACGACGGAAGCGACGAAGACGTCGCAGACGACGATGACCACCCGGGCGACGACGACGAAGACGAGAGACGGGACGATTGCGCCCGCGCCGCGCGCGCGCTACCAGCGAGCATTTTTCACAGCCCTCCCTCCCCTGCCGCTCGCGCGCGATGCCGCACGCTGGTGTTGGCCGGGTTCGCGACCCCGCCAACCGCGCCGTCCCTTACGGGGGGGGCGAAGCGGGCGGCGGGAAGGCGGCCGGCGGCGGCGGGGGCCAGACCGGGGGAGGGAAGGGCGGCGGCGGCGGCGGCAAGCCCAGCGGAGGGAAGGGCAAGGGCGACGGGGACAGCGCCGGGAAGGGCAAGGCGGGCGGCAAGGGCGGCGGCGGCCACGGCGGGGCGGCGCTGGAGCCGACGCACGCCGAGGCCGGCGACGACGACGACAGCGACGACGACGACGACGACGGCGACGACGACGGCGACCGCGTTGCGCGAGGCGCCCCTCGTGCACCGCGGCAAGGTCGTCGCGTTCTCGGCGGAGCTCTCCGCCCCCGTCCTCGGCATTTTTTTGGACGAGGGCGCGGGCGCGGAGTACGCGGGCGGTCCTGGCCGCATCCAGAACGAGGGCCCTGAACGACGACGACGACGACGGCGACAAAGACGATGACCGAGGACGCTGGGCAGCGGCTCGTGCGCTTCCGGCGCCGCGCGCCGACGCGCTTCGCCATCGGCGAGCGCGTCGTGTGCCAGCTGGCGATCAACGAGCGCGGGGGCGTCGTCGCGAACCGCGTGGAGCCCCGCTGGCACGAGAACGAGCTCGAGGAGATGGGGAAGGGGAAGGGCGAGCGAGCGCGCGTTCGGTTCGTTAGAGCGCGGTCGCGGCGGCGGTGGGCTCGTTTTTCGCGCGCGTGAAAGAGCGAGGAGGACGGTGGGGGGGGCGAGGAGAGCGAGGGGTGCGAGCGCGAGGGGGCGATGCAGTTTCGTTGGTTTCTGACCGTCTGCCATCGCGAGTGGGCGATAATTTTGTTCGATACATTTTTGGCCCGAAATGACGTTCTCGGGCGTCGCGGCGTTCGCGCGCCGCCCCGACAGTAGGAGTTCGCTGCGGGCGTGGCGAGCGCGATCCGCCCGGGACTAAACGCCGTGAAACATACGCTTCGGTGTCTGAGTCTGAATCGGCTTGTAATCGCGAGTGGGCGATGACATTTTACCAATTTTTGGTCCGGCCAGAGGTGCTCGGGCGTCGCGGCGCACGCGAGGTGCCACAGCAGTAGGATTGTGCTACCGTCATCGCGAGCGCGATTCGCCCGCGTCGAAATGCCGGGGGACGTGCGTTCAGGCGCGCGGGATGGATTGAAATCGCGATACGACGCGCAATTTTTATTCGTTTTTTGGTTCGGCCAGAGGTTCTCGGGCGTCGCACAGTTTCCGCGGTGCCTCAGCGGTAGGATTGTGCCACCGTCGTCGCGAGCGCGATTCGCTCGAGTCGAAACGCCGGGAAACGCGCGCTCAGGTGCATGAATTGGATTGAGATCGCGAGTGGACGCGCACTTATTTTGTTATCGATCTTTGGTCCGGCCAGAGGCGCTCGGGTGTCGCAGCTTTTCCGCGGTGCCTCGGCAGTGGGATTGTGCTGCCGTCGTCGCGAGCGCGATTCGCTCGTGTCAAAACGCCGGGAAACGTACGTTCAGGCGCACGAGTTGGTTTAAAAACGCGAGTAGGCGCAATAAAAATATCGATTGATGGACCGGCCAGAGTTTCTCGGGTGTCGCGGCGTTGCCGCGGTGCCACAGCAGTAGGATTGTGTCACCGTCGTCGCGAGCGCGACTCGCTCGTGTCGAACCGCCGGGGAACGTGCGTTCAGGTGCGTGAGTTGGATTGAAATCGCGAGAGGACGCAGCATGCTTTTATTTTTTTTGGTCCGGCCAGGGGCGCTTGGGCGTCGCAGAGTTCCCGCAGTGCCTCGGCAGTAGGATTGCGTCACTCTTCAGGTGTTTGAATCGGTTCGTTATCCCGAGTGGACGAAAACATGTTACCGATTTTTGGTCCGGCCCGAGGCGCTCGGACGACGCGGCGCCTGGGCAGTGCCTCAGCACTAAGATTGTGCCACCGTCGTCGCGAGCGCGATTCGCTCGTGTCGACGCGCCTTGAAACGTGCGTTTAAGTGTACGGATTGGTTACAAATCGCGAGCAACTACATTTTTTAACCGATTTTTGGCCCGGCCAGAGGTGTTCTGGCGTCGCGGCGTTTCCGATGTGGTGCCGCCGAATTTCAGAAATGTAGCGAACCCCGTGCGTTTTTTAGATTCTGATTCCGCCGATTTGCGCGGGGGGCCGCCGAATTTTAAACATGCTGCACATCCTCTGTGTTTTTGGACCCTGGCGCCGCCGATCTGCGCGAGGAGTGCCACCGAATTTCAGACAAGAGGCGATCCCCGGTGTTTTTCCACCCTGACCTCGCAGATATGCGTGACAGGTGCCGCCGAATGTCAAAAATGTGGCAGCTCCCTTGTGTCATGGACCCTGGCCCCGCCGATTTGCGCGAGAGGCGCCGCCGAATTTTTGGAATGGGACAAATCTTCTGTGTTTTTGGGCCCTGGCCCCGCCGATCTGCCTGAGGGGTGTCAGGTTTTACCCGCCACAGCAATTCAGACAACACAATCAGGGCGTAGTGAAAATGCCTGCTGTGCCCCCCCCCCCGCGCGGCCCATCTACAAGGAACACCGAGCAACAAAAAACCAACAAGGAACAGTAAGCAGGAAGAAACGTAACTGTAACAGTGGAAACTGGAAGCTGCAAGTGGTACAGGAAACGGCGAACCCAAGGCCTACAGCCTGGTGGCCCCGCAATGGGGCCGACGGATATGTATATATATATATATATATGTATATATACACATATACACACGCACACTAGAACCACGCGCGCGCCACGCGCGCGCTTAGGTTTTAGCTTCGTCCAGGGCGACGGCCAAACAATGGGCGAGGAAGTTGAAGGCTGAATGCACTTCGGTTATTCGACGTGTTTCGTGGTCGTGATTCGTAAAGCTTTTGGGCGCTCCTCACCCCCAGGCGGCCCGAGGCGGCCGAAAACGACACCTCTTCCTCGTCCTCCTCTTTCCCCCTGCTCTTCCTCCTCTCCTCCTGCTCTTCCTCCTCCCCCCATCGTCCCCTCCTTTTCCCCCTTCCTCCTCCTCCGCCCCCTTCCTCCCCTCCTCCTCCTTTCCCTCCTCCTCATCCTCATCCTCTTCCCCCTCCTCCGCCTCCTCCTTCTCCTCCTACTATCCCTCCTCCTTTTCCTCCTCTTCCTCCTCCTCCTCCTCCACACCTCCTCCTCCTCCTCCTCGCCTCTCCTCTCTCCTCCTCCTCCTCCTCCTCCTCCTCCTCTTCATCATCATCTCATCACCATCACCATCATCATCTTCATCATGTCCCTCCTCTTCCTCCTTCTCCTCCTCCTCCTCCTCGTCCTCTCCCTCCCTCTTCCGTCCTCCGCCGCCTCCTCTTCTTCTCCTCTCCGCCTCCTCCTCCTCCTCCGTCTCCCTCTCTCCTCCTCCTCCTCCTCCTCCTCTTCTTCCTCCTCCTCCTCTCACTCCTCCTTCTCCTGCTCCTTCTCCTCCTCCTGTTCAAACTACATGGCTCGCCAAACGGCACGGCGACGTTCGGGGCCACATCGGATAAATGGAACACTCGGGGGAGGCCTCCCTGTTCCTCTTCCTCCTCCTTTTTCTCCTTTTCCTCCACATCCTTCTCTCCTCCTCCTGCTCCTCCTCCTCCTCCGCCCCCTCCTCCTCCTCCTCCTCCTCCTCGTCCTTCTCCCCTCCTCCTCCTCCTCCTCTCTCCCCCTCCTTCTCCTTTTCTTTTCTTCCTCCTCCTCCTCGTCTTCCTCCTCCTGCTCCTCTTTCCTCTCCATCATCATCATCATCATCATCATCATCATCATCATCATCATCATCATCATCATCATCGTCATCATCGTCATCATCCTATCCTCATCAGCATCATCATCATCATCAGCACCATCATCATCATCACCATCAGCATCATCATCATCGTCATCATCACTTTTTCCCTCTTTCTCCCCCCGTCCCCCTTCTCTCTCCCCCCCCCCTCCCCCCCTCGTCCTCCTCTTCCTCCTCGTCCTCCTCGTCCATCTCCTCTTCCTCATTTCCTCTTTGTCCTCCTCCTCCTCCACCTCCTCCGCGTGCAAGAAATCCAACAACATGTCGCGGAAATCAACGAACTGTGGCCCCCCGGGTTTTTGTCGGGCGTCCTTTTAGGAATTGTCGGGGCCGTCTTAGGGCCCCCTTGGGCGTCCTGGGAACCCGGAAATCATGTTCCGATAGAGGTTTCGGGGAACATGATTTCGGACGCTGCGGAAGAACCCCCCAGATAATCTCTATAATTAGGCAGCTCTGCTTGCCCCCGTTGTGGCTCTGTTGGGTGCCTTTTGGGGCTCTTTTGGGCTGGCTTGTAGCTCTCATGGGTCATCTTGGGTCCCTCTTGGGCCGTCTTGGGGCTCCTCGGGGTGGCAATGTGAAGACGTCGTCGTCGCCGTTCGCCGATCGGCGCCCTGAACTGTTGTCATCGTCGTCCATCGTCGTCGTCGTCGTCGTCGGTCGTCGCCGTCGACGACCGTCGTCGTCATCGTCAATCACCGTCGCCGATCACCGTCGCCGATCGTCGATCGGCCCCGAGCCCTCCCGCCCACTCCTCCTCCTCTCCTCCTCCTCCTCCTCCTCCTTCTCCTCCTCCTCCTCCTAATCTGCCTCCTCTTCCTCTTCCTCCTCCTCCTCTTCCTCCTCCTGAAATCATGTTCCCGGAGACGCTTCCGGGGACAGGATTTCGAAAGATGCAGAAAAGACTGGTTCCAGGGTGGCTGTGCGCACGCGGACAGCGTCGCCGCCGTCGGCGTGGCCGTCGTCGTCGTCGCCGTCGATCGTCGATCGGCGACGTCGACTGTTGTCATCGTCGTGTATCGGCGTCGTCGTCGACCGTCGTCGACGTCGTCGTCGTCGTCGTCGTCGTCGTCGTCGTCAATCACCGTCGCCGGTCGTCGTCGCCGATCGTCGATCGCCCTCGAGCCTCCCTCTCTATCCCCCCCTCCTCCCCTCCACTCCTCCTCCCCGCCTCCTCCTCCTTCTCCTCTTCCTTCTCCTCCTCCTCCTCCTCCTCCTCCTTCGCCCTCTCCGTCTCCTCCGCGCGGAAGAAATCCAACAACATCTCACGCAAATCAACGAACTATGGCCCTCCGGGCCTTTTCGAACATCCATTTAGGGCCTTTGGGGCCGTCTTGGGGCCCTCTTGGGCGTCCTGGGAGCCAGGAAATCATGTTCCCGGAGAGGCTTCTGGGAATATGATTTCGGACGAGGCCCTCTTGGGCGGCCCAGGAGGCCGTGTTGGGGGCCTCCTGGGCCGGCTTTGGGGCTTCTTGGGCCGTCTTGGGGGTTCCGTGAGCCTCACAGGACGACCTTTTTGGGCCGTCTTGGGCCCTCTTGGGTCTTTCTTGGGCTATCTTGGGGCTCGGGGGCGTCTGGGGCACTGTGAGGTTCAAGCAAGCAAGTATGCTGAAAACGTACGTTGTACAACGGGAGTGGGCCGATTTTTGCCTCTTGAAGGCCGTCTTCGGCCAGCTTCAAACCATCTCGGGCCCTCTTGAGGCGCTCTTGGACGTCTTGGGGCCCTCTTGGGCCTCGCTGAGGCTGTCGGACAGCGTCGCCGTCGTCGGCGTGGCCGTCGTCGTCGTCGCCGTCGATCATCGATCGGCGGCGTCGACTGTTGTCATCGTCGTCGATCGTCATCGGTCGTCGTCGTGGTGGTCGTCGTCGTCGTCGTGAATCACCGTCGCCGGTCGTCGTCTCCGATCGTCGATCGCCCTCGAGCCTCCTCCTCCTCTCTCCCCCCTCCTCTCCTCCACTCCTCCTCCCCGCCTCGTCCTTCTCCTCCTCTTCCTCCCCCTCCTCCTCCTCTTCCTCCTCCTCCTTCGCCCTCTCCGTCTCCTCCGCGTGGAAGAAATCCAACAACATTTCGCGAAACTCAGCGAACTGTAACCCTTTGAGAATTTTTGAATGTCAGCTTAGGCCCTTTGGGGGCCGTCCTGGGGCCCTCTTGGGCGTCCTGGGAACCCGGAAATCAGGTTCCCGGAGAAGCTTCTGGGAACATGATTTCGAACGAGGCCCTCTTGGGCCTCCCTGAGGCCGTCTTGGGGGCCTCCTGGGCCGGCTTTGGGGCTTTTTGGGCCGTCTTGAGCTGTCTTGGGGCTCCTCGGGGGCCACTCTGAGGACGAAGCAAGCGAGTATGCTGAAATCGTACGTTTCACACGAGGAATGGGTAAAATTTTGCCTCTTGAAGGCCCTCTTGGGGCCCTCTTCGGCCATCTTCAAGCCATCTCGGGCCCTCTTGAGGCGCTCTTGGACGTCTTGGGGCCCTCTTGGGCCTCGCTGAGGCTGTCTTGTGTGCCTCTTGGGCTGTCACGCGGGCAGCGTCGCCGCCGTCGGCGTGGCCGTCGTCGTCGCCGTCGATCGTCGATCGGCGGCGTCGACTGTTGTCATCGTCGTCGATCGTCGTCGTCGTCGGTCGTCGACCGTCGTCGATCGTCGTCGTCGTCGTCATCGTCGTCGTCGTCGTCGTCGTCAATCACCGTCGCCGGTCGTCGTCGCCGATCGTCGATCGCCCTCGAGCCTCCTCCTCTCTCCCCCCCTCCTCCCCTCCACTCCTCCTCCCTGCCTCCTCCTCCTTCTCCTCTTCCTCCTCCTCCTCCTCCTCCTCCTCCTCCTCCTCCTCCTTCGCCCTCTCCGTCTCCTCCGCGCGGAAGAAATCCAACAACATCTCACGCAAATCAACGAACTGTGGCCATCGGGGCCTTTTCGAAGGTCCTTTTAGGGCCCTTTTGGGGCCGTCCTGGGGCCCTCTTGGGCGTCCTAGAAACCCGGAAATCATGTTCCCGGAGAGGCTTCCGGGAACATGATTTCGAACGAGGCCCTCTTGGGCCTTCCTGAGGCCGTCTTGGGGGCCTCCTGGGCCGGCTTTGGGGCCTCTTGGGCCGTCTTGGGGGGGGGTCCGTGAGCCTCACAGGACGACCCGTTTGGGCCGTCGTGGGCCCTATTGGGTCTCTCCTGGGCTGTCTTGGGGCTCGGGGGCGTCTGGGGCACTGTGAGGACCAAGCAAACGAGTATGCTGAACATGTATGCTTTACGAATGGGAATGGGTAAAGTTTTGCCTCTTGAAGACCCTCTTGGGGCCCTCTTCGGCCATCTTCAAGCCATCTCGGGCCCTGTTGGGGCGCTCTTGAGCGTCTTGGGGCCCTCTTGGGCCTCGCTGAGGCTGTCTTGTGGGTCTCTTGGGCTGTCTTTGGGGCCTCATGGGCCGTCTTGGGCGGGTTCGTGGACCCCACAGGACGCCCGGGGCGGCCATGCCAACCGGTGGCACCACCCCACCCCCGCCCCCGGGCCCCGTCCGTCTGTCCTACTGCTTCTCTCCAGACCCTCGTTCCCTAACCTCCCGATCATGTTCCCGGACCCCCGTCCCTTCCCCCCCGTCTCTTCCCCCCTGCAGAGCACCGCAGCAGTAGGAAAGCGTTCCGAAACGGTGGCAAATCATGTTCCCGGAAAGCGTTCAAGAATATGAATCGCACGTCGTCCAAGGCGCCTCGGAAGGCGCAGAATACTCCTCCAAGGCGCGGAATCATGTTCCCGGACCGCCTTCCGGGAACATGATGGGGACGACCTCCTGAGGGCCTCCAGTGGGCCTGTTGGGAGCCTCTCGGAGGCCTGTTGGGCTCTCCTGGAGGCGTCTTGCGGCGCGCTCAGGGCCATTTTTGGGCATCTTGGGGGCCTCTTGGGGGCCTCCGGGGAGGCTCTTGGGGGCCTCTTTGGGGCCTCGCGGGGCCTCGCGGGGCCCTCTTGGGGCCCGCTGGGCTCGCTTAGGCAGTCTTGAAGCCCTGTCGGGGCTCTCCTGGAACCGTCTTGGGCGGCTCCTGGGCCATCTTGGGGCTCTCCTGGGCCGTCTTGGGACGATTTTAGGGGTCTCTTGGGCCGTCTTGGGGCGGTCTTGGGGGCCTCTTCGGCCGTCTTGGAGCGGTTTTGGGAGACTCTTGGACGGTCTTGGAGCGTCGGAACCCAGAAAAAGCGAGAAGGCCCAAAACCTAGAAAAAAACAAAAAAATCAACGATGTTGGCTTGTCGGCGCTCTCTTGGGAGGCCTGTTGGGATGCCTTCGGGGCCTCATGGAGCTCTCTTGGAACGTCTTCGGGCCTTCCTGGCCATTCCTGAGGCGATCTATGCGCGTCTTGGCGCTCGCGGGCGTCTTCGGCGGTCTCGAACTGTTCCTGGCGGTCCCAGGGGCCCCTCGGGACGCTTCGGACGCTCCCGGGGGCGCCCTGCACCCCCCATGGAGATTACAGGCACCACCCCGGGCCGCCCCCGGGCCCTACTCCGATATATATATATATATATATATATATATATATATAGATACGTGTTTGTACACACATACATACATATATATATATATATATATATATATATATATATGGTATATGTATAATAAGGATACGGAAAACGATGTATGACATCCACAAAAACACATGCTCCTCGCACAGTATGAGTCCATGTTGGTTTCCATAATACAAATGAAACAAGTCCTTCCCTGGGGGCGCTCGAGGGAGCGGACGTCGTCGTCGCGGTCGTCGTCGTGGCTCCCCGGGAGCGCCCGAGGGAACCATGTTGTCGTTGTCGTCGTGGCCGTCGTCGTGTGGCTCCTCGGGGGGGCGTTCGGAGGAGCGGACGTCGTCGTCGTCGTGGTGGCTGTCTGGGAGCGCTCGAGGGAACCATCATGGTCATCGTACTCGTGGCTGACGTCGTGTGGTTCCTTGGGGGCCCTCGAGGGGGCTGTCGTAGTCGTCGTCGTCGTCGTCGCCGTCGGTGTGGTTCCCGGGGAGCGCTCGAGGGAGCGGACGTCGTCGTCGCGGTCGTCGTCGTGACCCCCGTGAGCGCTCGAGGGAACCTTTTTATCGTTGTCGTCGTGGCCGTCGTCGTCTGGCTCATTGGGAGCGTTCGAGGGATTCGTCGTCATCGTCGCCGTCGGTGTGGTTCCCTGGGGGCGTTCGAGGGAGCGGATGTCGTGGTGGTCGTCGTCGTGGCTGTCTGGGAGCGCCCGAGGGAACCATCATACTCGTCGTCGTCGTGGTCGTCGTCGTCGTGTGGCTCCTTGGGAGCGCTCAAGGGGAGTGTCGTCGTCGTCGCCGTCAGTGTCGTCAGGGCTCCCGAGAGCGCTCGACGGAATCATTTTGTCGTTGTCTTCGTGGCTGTTGTCGCGTGGCCCCTTGGGACCTCGTGTGTGTGTGTGTGTGTGATGTGTGCTCTGTGTTGTGCGTGTTTACTGCGCGTTGTAGGTGGTGTGTGTTCTATGTTTGTCTAACATGTGATGTGTTGGGTGTGATATGTGTCTCTGTGTGCGCATGTCGTTCTGAGGCCCCAGGTGGCCCCGGGCGGCCTCAGGAGGCCCCAGAAGACCCCTGGAGGCTCCAGGACGCCCCAAGAGGCTCCGGGAGGCCGCAGGAGGCCCCAGGAGGTTCCAGGAGACCCCCAGGAGGCTCCGAGGTGGGGTCTGGGGTACCAGAAGGCACAGAAAGCCCCAGGAGGCCCCAGGAGGTTCCAGGAGGCTCCCAAAAGGCTCCGAGGCGGGGTCTGGGGTACCAGAAGGTACGTCGGGACTCGATTTTGGGAGGATGTCTCAGGCGAAATCGCCATTCTTTGATAATCGGGGTGGACATCATTGAAATTACAATGCTGTTCTTGAATGTTTTATGTTAGAATGTTGAATTTCCCACAAATATATATATATATATATATATATATATATATATATATTTGTTGACCCTGACGTCACGATCTGCGTGAGGGGCGCCACCGGTTTCCAGAATCGCGAGGATGTCCCTAGCGAAACGGCCAGAAAAATAGCGAACGCCGCCTTCAATTAACAAGTGGCACGTGTGCGCCCAGGCTCATACAACGAAAACTGAAAAGACGTTTGAAGCAGGAAGACACCATGACTGCAGGATCGGAAATGGAGAAGGGGAAGCTGGGGCGTCGCCGCCAGGGCGTGCCTAAGAGAAGGGGAAGAGACAGGAGGTGAACGCAGAAAATCTAAGATCGAGGTCGCACTCGAGCGCAAGTGGGGTTGTCTTAACTTGCAATGCGTGTACCAGGGCTCCCCAGGAAACCTCAGGAGGCCCGACTTGGATACCGGAAAAGGCTACAGGAGGCCCCTGGATTGTGAGTGTTGTGTGTGTGTGATATGTGCTCTGTGTTGTGCGTGTTTTCTGTGCGTTGTGGGTGTTGTGTGTGTGCGTGTGTGTTATGTTTGTCTAGCGTGTGATGTGTTGGGTGTGATTTGAGTTTCTGTGTGTGCATGTAGCTATGAGGCCCCAGGAGGCCCCAGGCGGCCTCAGGAGGCCCCAGAAGACCCCAGGAGGCCCCAAGGGGCCCCGAGAGGCTCCAGGAGGCCGCAGGAGGCCCCAGGAGGTTCCAGGAGACCCCCAGGAGGCTCCGAGGTGGGGTCTGGGGTACCAGAAGGTACAGAAAGCCCCAGGAGGCTCCAGGAGGTTCCAGGAGGCTCCCAAGCGGCTCCGAGGCGGGGTCTGGGGTACCAGAAGGTACGTCGGGGCTCGATTTTGGGAGGATGTCTCAGGCGAAATCGCCATTCTTTGATAATCGGGGTGGACATCATTGAAATTACCATGTGTTTTTGACGGTTTTATGTTGGAATGTTGAAATTCCCATGTGTTTTTGGACCCTGACGTCACGATCTGCGTGAGGGGCGCCACCGGTTTTCACAATTTCGAAGATGTCCGTAGCGAAACGACCAGAAACATCGCGAACTCCGCCATCATTCAATCAGCTCTGAGCTCTACTCTCTCGGAGAGGTGCGTAAGAGAATCGGCTTTGAGCTCTACTCCCTCGGAGAGGTGCGTATGATGATGGTGATGGTGATGGTGATGGTGATGGTGATGGTGATGGTGATGGTGATGGTGATGATGATGATGATGATGATGATGATGATGATGATGATGATGATGATGATGATGATGATGATGATGATGATGATGATGATGATGATGATGATGATGATGATGATATACACATTAGCGTCGATCAGTGTCGGTATGGGAGGCTCTCATTATTTGCCACCGAAGCCTGTGGTGATGCTCGTGAGGAGAGCCGTCGAGTGGCCGCGGGCGTGGGACTTCGAGCGCGAAGGTCGTCGAGGCTCGGGGTGCTTCAGATCCACGCGCAGACAGGCGGCCCCCGAGCAGGGTTTTTTTTTCGTGTCCTCAGATTCGATTCGATTCGATGCGATGCGATTTCGATCAGTTCCGATGTCGAGTCGATCCGGCTTCGGATTCCGATCTGGATTTCGGTTGCTCGTGGAGGCCTTTTTCGCATACCGATTTCCTCCTCCTCCTGCTCCTTGTTCTCGTCCTCGTCCTCCTCTTATTTCTCTTCCTCCTCCTTCCTTCTCCTCCTTGTTCTCGTCGTCCTCCTCCTTTTCCTCCTCCTTCTCCTCCTTCTCCTCCTTCTCCTCCTCCTCCTCCTCTTCCTCCTCCTCCTTGTTCTCGTCCTCCTCCTTCTCCTCCTTGTCCTTCTCCTCCTTTTCCTTCACCTCCTCCTCCCCCTCCTCCTCCTCATCTTCCTCCTCCTCCAAGATCGCACCAGACGGCCAAAGAGAGTTCCAAGAGGGCCCCCAGACGGCTCCAGTGGGGTTCAGGAGTGACCTAGAGGCCCCCAAGACAGCCCAAGAAGGCCCCAGGACCGCTCCCTGAAAAGACTCACAGGGGTACCCGACCTGACATTTCCAAGCTTTCTCCCCGAAGAGAGCCCTAGGAGACCCCAAGAAGGCCCCCCAAAGCATCCAGAATGCTCCAAGAGGCCCCCCACCCCCAAGAGGGCCCGCAGAAGCAAAAATGGCCCCAATCCCCTCCGGAAAACGTGCATTTTTATAATATTCGCCCCGAGGCCTCCAAGATCGCGCCACGACGCCCAAAGAGGGTCCCAGAGGGCCCCAAGATCGCACCAGACGGCCAAAAAGAGTTCCAAGAGGGCCCCCTCACAGGGGTACCCGACCTGACATTTCCAGGCTTTCTCTCCAAAGAGAGCCCTAGGAGACCCCAAGAAGGCCCCCCAAAGCATCCAGAATGCCCTAAGAGGCCCCCCACAGGCCCCCAAGAGGCCTCCAAGAGGCTCCAAGGAAGCCGAAGATGGTCCGCAGACAGCCCCCCAAACCGCCCAAAACGGCACCTGCTGAAGCAAACATGCCCCCAATCCTTCAGGAAAACGCATATGTTTAAAAAGATTCGCGTCTTGAGCTTCCAGAGCATCCAAGACGGCCCGAGAGGCCCCCAAGATCTTCCCCAGACGGCCCAAGAGGGCTACAAGACAGCCCAAAAGGACCCCGGGCAAGCCCAAGAGGGCCCCAGGACGGCCCCAAGAAGGGGCCCAGAGGGGGGACCCAAACGGACATTTCAAGCTCTCCGCCCCTAGAGGTCCCCAGGAGGCCCCAAGGGGCCCCCCAAACGCCCCCAAGATGCTCCCAAAAGGCCCTCAAGCATTCCCAAGAGGTTTCCAGGAATCCCCAAGAGGCCCCCAAGAGCCCCCTCCCCAGACGCCCTGAGGTACTCTTACCGCTCCCAAAGCTTCCGGACAACTCTCGGCTCCCTGAGGCCCGTCACGGGCCCTGGGACCGTCAAACGTTTACGACGAAACTCCAGGTCTATGGAAGTTGTCGGGACCTCGGGGACACTTGAGGAAACCCGCATTAAACGAGTCACTACGTGGACGTCGTCGTCGTCGGCGTCGTCATCGTCGTGGTGGTGGCGGTCGTCGTCGTCGTCGTCGTCGTCGTGATCGTCGTCGTTGTCATCGTCATCGTCGCCTTCGTCGTCACTCGTCGCCGCCACCGTGATCTTCGTCGTCGTCGATAATCACATGAGCGAGAACGAGAGCAGCAAGACGTGGCGCAGCCGTGACTAGAACGTAAGCGCGCGCGAAGCGCGCGCGTGGTTCTAGTGTATATATAGATATATATGAAAATGTGGGGGGGTTCTGGGATATGTGTGTACTGGGATATGTGTGTATTTATATGTGTGTCCGTTGGCTCCTTCAATGAAGGGTGTGCTGCAATGTGGCGGAAAAACGCATGTGGACCCTTACACTGGAGCTTCTAGTAGAGCTTCTCACATAGAGCCGCAAAGCGAGCGAGGGGGGTGCCGATGTGGGCGGGCGGCGAAGACATGCCGAGGGCAGAGGCAGGTATGGGAGGGGGGAGAAGGGAGAGGAGGAGAGGCAAGCTAGGTGCGCTGGCCTCATATCTGACGTCCTACCTCTCCCTCCCATCCCTTACCATGGCGTAGATATCCTCTCTATTCGCACGGTCGGATCTCGCAGCATGGCATAGCATTGCGTGGCATAGCATGGTATTGAATACCAAAGCGTAGCATGACGTAGCATGGCGTGGCGACGCCCCAAAGAGGGGGGGGGCCGCTGCGGCCCAAAAATCAACGAATCGGCACCTAATGTGTAATCATTTCCGACGTTTTTTTTTTTCCGGGGGCCATTTTCTAGATTGTGGGGCCAGTTTGCATGAACCGAAAACCATGCTGTGGTATGGCATTGGATTAATGACGCCAGCGCTGCAGCGGGAGTATGATTCGGCACGAGCGGAAGCGCGGAAATGAATCCAGCGCTGCAGCGGGAGCGCGATTCTGAACGAGCGGAAGCGCGGTAATGAGGCCAGGGCTGCAGCGGGAGCACTCGGAACGAGCGGAAGCCCGAAAATGAGGCCAGCGCTTCAGCGGGAGCAGCATTTTGAAAAACAGCCCAAGCGAAAACCCATTTCCGGGGAATCTTGTGTGTTAGAAACAATACGCGGAGGGGAGCGGCATATCTTCCGGACGTCATCAAGGGGAGAGAGAAGAGTAGTATTCATATGTTGTAAGTGTAGTGCGGAGGAGGAGGGGAGAGGAGAGGGGAGGAGAGGAGAGGAGAGGAGAGGAGAGGAGAGGAGGGGAGGAGAAGAGGAGAGGAGAGGAGAGGAGGAGGAGAGGACGCGGGGCGCTGTCTCTTCGAAGCGAGAGCCCAACACCGCAGGATGGTTGGGGAAAGCACTGTGCGGGCGAGGCGGCGGCGCGTCGCCAGAGTGTCAGCGGAGATAACTTCGGGTATATTCAAGGGCTCCCATGAGGGCGCGAAGTTATTCGCGCTTCGCGGTCCTCGTTCCTTCTCCCCCTCCTCCTCGTCCTCCTTTTCTCCCTTTGGGGGGGCGGCGCGAGGGCGCGAAGTTATTCGCGCTTCGCGCTTCGCGGAGCGCGAAGCGCGAAGTTGGGAGCCCTAGAAATATTCCCCCCGCTGTCTATCGGAGCAGAGCGGTTTGAAACACTGGGAGTTCAAAGTCGATCACCAGACCCATCTCGGGGCCCAAACGCACGAGTTTTGTCGCACTGCGGCCAGCCACGGCGGCAAGGGAGGCCCCGAAGGCAAATCACCAGTGGCTCAAGCGCCCCCCTCTGAGTCTAGTCGCCCTCAGTTTCAGCCGGGCGCTTGGGTCTGGCACCCAAAGGCACGTCCCGGGGAATTCCCTATGGGAAGTGTGGCAGACGCACGTGGCTACACCCACTGGGGCCTTTGGAGGAGCTGCCTGTGGGGCCACGAAACAGGTGAGGGGTGTCCCAAAATCAGTGTGGCGGACCGATGTGGCCACGCATATTGGGGCCTTGGGTGGAGTCTCCTGTGTGGCCACGACAGGTGTGAGTGGTGTGCCGACATGTATGTGGCGGATGCATGTGACCACACCCTCTGGGGCCTCAGGTGGAGCTCCCTATGGGGCCACGAAGCGTTTGCGGGGTGTGCCAAAATGAGTGCGGCGGACGCATGTGGGGGCCCCCTTATGGGGCCACGAATCGTGCGAGGGGTACGTGCCAGAATGAGTGTGCTGGACGCATGGGGCGTTAGGGGCCTTAGGTGGCCCCCCCCCATGGGGCCTTAGGCCTTAGGTACGTGGCCCCCCATGGGGCCTTAGGCCTTAGGTGGGATTCCCTATGGGGCAAACGTGTGAGGGGTGTGCCGGAATGGCGAAATGGGGGATGACGGCGGTGATGATGACGAAGATGGCGGCGATGATTGGTGATGACTGGAGATGACATGCGGAGGGCGGAGGCAGAGACGAGAGGAGGAAGGAGTGAAGAGGAAGAGGGGGAGGATGGAGGCGGAATGCGGGGCGCCGTCACCTCAAAACAGGGACACAGCACCACAGGATGGTCGGGAGACATTTCGTCGTCGGAGATGGTGATCGTTTTCTTATTCATTGTTCTGCCGATCGGCGCGGGCCCTCCCCCCCCCTCCCCCCCCTCTCCACCCCATGGTTGTGTGTGTGCTAACCCAGAGAGTGATTTCCATCATCAACGCAAATATTATTTCAGGTTTTTGTGTTTTTTTGTGTCTTTTGTGCTTCGCTGTGTGCGCTGAAGACGTCCCAACAAGCCCCGAAGACCGGCCCGAGTCGGCCCAAGAGGCTCCCAGGGGGCGCCCAAGACGGCCCAAGATGGCGCCAAGACGGCCCAAGAGGCTCCCAAGAGGCCCCAGAAGGCACCAAAGAGGTTCCAAGAGGCCCCCTAGACGCCCCAGGAGGCCCCGAAAAAGGCCCCCATGAAGCTTCGAAGCTGCTTCCAACAGGCCCACGAGAAGCCCCCTCAAGAAAACCCAGCGAACATCAAATAGGACTCATTCCCACAACCCAGGCACGGTGGCGGGATATGCCGAAGGCAAGTAGATCCGCCGCCCCCTGTTGATTTATCACAGGGGTGCCTGGCGCGCTAGACTTCTTAGGGTTTGGTTTTGGTTCTTTTTCAAAACAACTCCCCCTGGGACTCCGGCGCGTCCCGCCGGGGTCCCGGGAGGATTGCCAAGGACCTCAATTCCCCAATTTCCTGCCTAAGACGGCTCCAAGATGGTCTCCAACATGCCTCCAAGACGGCCAGGATGGCCTCCAAGACGGCTAAGATGGCTTTAAGATGCCTCCAAGACGGCCCAAGATGTACCCAAGACGGCCTAAGATAGCCTCAAAATGGCCCAAGGCGGCCCAAGAGGCCCCTAAGAGGTCTCCAAGACAGCCCAAGAGGCCTTCAAGACGTCCTCCAGGAGGGCCCGAAGAGGCCAAAATCATTTATTTCTTAAGATTTTTGAAAGATTTTGGCATTTTCGCTTATTCGGCCTTCAGATGGCTCAAGACGGCCCAAGAGGCCCCCAAGGTCGCCCCAAGATCGCCCACGAGGCCTCCAAGATGACCCCATGACGGCCCAAGAGACCGCCAAGACGGCCCGAAGAGGGCCCCAAGACGGCCCAAGAGGCCTCCAAGACGCCCAAGATGGCCTCCAAGACGGCTAAGATGGCCCCGAGAGAGCCCAAGATGGCTCCAAAATGTCTCCAAGACGGCCCAAAATGCGCCCAAGACGGCCCAAGACGGCGTCAAGATTGCCCAAGACGTCCCAAGATGCCCCCAAGAGGCCTCCAAGACGGCCCAACAGTCTGAAGGATGTTGGCGTTTGCTCCATTTCGGCCTTCCGACGGCCCAAGACGGCACACGAGGCCCTCAACATGGCCCCAAGAGCGCCCAAGGACCTCCAAGATGGCTCCAGGACGACCCAAGAGGCCCCCAAGGCTGCCCCAAGAGGGCTCCAAGACGGTCCTAGATGGCCGCCAAGACGGCCAAGATGGACCAAGATGGCTTACAAGATGTCTCCAAGACGGCCAAGATGGCCCCAAGCGATCCCAAGATGGCCCCAAGATGTCACCAAGACGGCCCAAGATGCACCCAAGACGAGAATGCCTCGAGGGACCCCGAAAAGGCATCCTCCCCCTTCTCCTCTTTCCTCCTTCTCCTCCTCTTCCGCTTCCTACCCCACTCGTTCCCCGAAGGCTTTCCCAACCGATTCGGGGAACACATGGCCGATACCTTGGCATACCTTTGGCCACATCTGTCGGCCACATAAGGGCTTCCACAAGAGCAGGGGGCGGCGGTGATTCGCCGTAGGCGTCTTGGATAAATCCATCAGACAAGTATCGATTGGAGACGTGATCTACCCGTGGAGGCGCAAGAAAAGACATGGCGATTCACACATTCGAAACGCTGCCCGAAAACACCACATAATAATATCAATCCCATCGTGATCGTATCGCGTTGGCAACGTAGTTTATCATATCGAGTGAATCGTACAACAACGTAAGGCACGATCATGGTAACACCTTACACGTGTCCTCCTCCTCGTCAACGCCCTCCTCCTCATCCTCCTACTCTTTTTTCTTTTCATCCTCCTCCTCCCCTCCTCCTCCTTCTCCTCCTCTTCCTCCTCCTCGTCGGGAAAGCGATGCGGCCACCACTCGTCCTCCTCCCCCTCCCTCCTCGTCTGTTCTGCCGTTGCGTTTTTTTTTTTCTCGGTCCCTGGAGGCCGCCATTTTGTCGGGCCCTGGGACCTCCGAGGCAGGACACGATTCCTCCCGCCCAAAAAAAATGTCGATTCGTACAACAACGTAGGGCACGATCATGGTAACACCTTGCCCGTGTCCTCCTCCTCGTCATCGTAGTCCTCCTCCTCCTCCTCCTCCCCCTTTTTCCTGCTCCTCCTCCTCCTCATCATCCCCCTCCTCCTCCTCCGCCTCCTCCCTCCTCCCCCTGCGAGCGATTGCTGGCCGCGGAGGCTCCTCGGGCCCGCGGCACCGCGCCCCCGTCTCAGGGGGACGAGACGGGGGACCCCGGGCCGCAGGCGAGGGGCACCTTGTGACTCATCGAGCTCTATTTTAAAGCTCAAAGCGCTCTAGATTTTATAAGCTTTAAAGTTAAAGCTTTTTGTGTGTTGCTCATGTTGCGGTTTGCGTGCGTTGTTGCGTTTTCAGCTGACTTGAGCGAATATTTCCGTCGCATGCAACGGTATCGTAACTTGATGGCGTTGGCGCTTTGATCGACATGGCTTGAGCCCAAATCGCAACGGGTAATACAAACAAAAACTGCGGAGGATGCGGATCGACAGGAATAAGGGCAGGAGGAACAATATGAAAAAGAAGGAGGAGAAGGAGGAGGAGGAATATCAAAAAGAGGAAAGCACAGAGGGAAGATGATGTGGAGGAAGAGGGAGCATACGGTGGAAGAAGAGGAGGTGAGGAGGGATTATTATATGTCAGTTATGCTCAACAACGGCACTCTATGACCTGCGCCTGGACCAAGAGAAATTACCCAGGACACAAGTTTCACCCCCCCCCCTGGTACGGGCAAAGAGGGGGGGGTAAAGCTTTGTGAATCTCCACATACTTACACCACGTTCGTGCCCCAAGAGGCCTCCCACGAGTTCCCCTGGAGGGCGCGAAAACCACCTACATCAGATCACGGAATGAAAATATGAGCTAATCGCGACCTCGGTGGGTGTTCTAAGCGATTGCTGGTTTTAGGAGCTTGTTCCAGATATTGGGGTTCGGCGGCGGGGCGCTGGAAAGCGTTGGAGGTAAATTAAACCATCGGATGGAAGCGAGGCGGACGCCGTTTTCAGAGGCGCACTGGGGCGCCACACCAGTCCAACAAAATGTTAAGAGTCGAGTGGTCGCTTCCGAAACGACATTCTAATCTGAAGGAGCCTTTTCATGCTTGACAGTACGCTGATTTCAAATGTGGACTGTGAAACGTTCCTGCAACAACCCTTCAGGGTTTTGTTCAGGTCCTCGTCCTTCCAGGCTGCGTAGAAACGCGGATTCCCAAAAAAATGGCACACGTCTGAGCATGTGTAGCGTCAGGTGCCGTTTTGGCAACATCAGCTCGTCGTATTTCTCAGTCAAGTCTAGAAAAGTACGGTAGTGCCGCCAACACGCGTCCACCGCCGCATCTGACATCTGAATGCCACTCGTATCAAAGATCAGTGCCATGTCCCGCAATGCCGTCGCTGCCTCCAGTAGCCGACCCCCCTCGGGGCCAAGCTTCCAGAGGTGATGCGGCAGCTCGTCTACTAGAAAACACAAGAGTCCCCAGGTTTCGGCACCTTTTGTTTTAAGCTCCTGGTCCGATGGGTCACCAACCATTTTTCTCGTTATGTTGGAAATCCGAGTCAACGTCTCGCCTGGAAACTCTTTTGCACGTCGTTTATGCCAATTGGTAATGGCATTGCGGAAGGTAAGGATTGCAATGCCAATGATTTCGTCTTGGGTACCATGACCGCCCCAAGCGCCGCTGAGAATTAGCTTCCACACTACCAGCTTGCAGCAAGAAAGAAACACTCCGAGATATAATGTGTGGAGCGAATCGGGCGTCAACGTTCGCCATACAGTAATTCCCAGCTCTGTGCTGAAGAGCGGATTCCTGTGGCGTGTCAACGTCTCCCTCGATTGGCGCCAGAACACTATGCGTTTGACGGTGGGCAAGTCAAGCTGCTCGAACTTCCCCACGTCTGGGAGGTCTGGGCACGGCTCCAGCCGATCGTCTCGCTCCAGCTCCAGCAGAGGTATCGGATTCTCCAGTGCGCGACCGTGATTGCCAGCTGGCCGTTTGTCATAACGCAGCTTGCCCACATCGAGTATAAGTTGCCCGAGATGGGGGGTCAGCGGAATAATGAATTCACAACGGCTGCATGCATCGTCGTACTCGTGCTCCAAGTCCTCCCTGTGGGGGAAGCCCGTGCGACAAGCGCCAGCAACGCGGCACATCCAGCACCGTGAGCATTGCAGCTGTAGCACGGCCGCGCTATATCAGACCACGTTGGCAAGCCTATCGTTCCAGCGTATTCGGCCCAGTCTCCCTTGATAAAGAGCAGGCATGAACGCATGGCGAGCGCGGTGCCCGCGCGCCCTCGTCTCTGAGTGTCAGACTCGACCCACGCTTCGCCGTCGTGTCGCTTCTCAGGGTAGCGCTTGTCGGCCATGGCCGCAAATGACCACCGTAGAAACGACATTGACACGGATATCGAACACCAGCCCCTGCAACCGCATCGGCAGAGAGACCTCTTGCGGAGAACCGCAACGAGGCGCCGTGCCCCATCAACGAAGCACTCCACCCACACGCCGATGACGCGGTCGGTGCGCGAATACGGAACGCCATCCAGGTACAGACACAGAGGCCGAACGGGGTCATCGCGACTACCATGCCTCACTACAACAGGGTGCTGGGCATACGAATTGGGCAGCTCATTGCTGCCGATTGCTTCTCTCAGGGAGGTTCGGGCGTGTGGGCCCACGCCGACATCGAGCTGTTCATGCGGCACAAAAACTGGCACCTGTCGAACCGATCGTGCCAGCGACGAGTTGTCGAAGCATGGCCGGCTCAATAAATACATCTCGTCACGGTCCTGGGTTCTGCCGATGTGATCGTTTATTTTTCGTTGTTCGTTGCCGCTGTGAGAGCCAGGCATCATGCCTAGCTTGGCGGCCTTGTCAATGCCAGCAATGCCAGCGTAGTACATTAGCGAACAAAGCTGGGTTGCGCTCAACCCGCGTGCCAACAACAACTCTGTACAAAACTCAATGAACATGTCAGCTGGGTCGTCGTCGTTGTCGCCACAGTCGGAGCTGTCTGGCAGCACCTCGTCGGCAGCCATGGCGCCGAGCTGGTCCTCCCATGAGTGCGCCGATGGGGCGCCGTCGGCGCGCATCGGCTGGTCATCCCAAGAATGCAATGGCATCAACGCCAGGCGCAAATTAAATAGCGGCGCTGCTGAAACGCGACGCGCTTGAGCCAAAATGGCTACGGTGAGCGGAACGCACGAGTGCCATGGGGACTCGGGGCGGGATGGCATCGCATGGGCGGACATATAGATGAGGGAACGTAGGGGAGCGAGGAGGGGGTGCAAGGGTTCAAGGGCTCACGGTACCACAGTTGCTTGTGGCCGACCCCGCCCCATATCCCTGCAGGCGAAATTTGATTCGGAGCAGGGTCAAATCAACATCAATACATACATGTAGTATTAGCACGAGCCCTGGAAACAGCCACGAGGCCACACAGGCCGAATGAGGTCGCAAGGGTTGACGGGCCACAGAGGCCACAAAGGGGGTCACACGGGCCAGAAAGGGGACTACGACGTCGACGACGACGACGACGCATGCGAGGACCATTGGATTCCCCGACGACGACGGAGACGAAGACGAAGACAACGACGACGCCGACACCGACGCCGACGACTTGCTATGCGTGGCCTGTGCCTTTTGGCGGAAGGGGCGAGTGGAACAACGCAGCGGTGGGCCCCATGGGAACTCCAGGCGCCTCGAGCAGAGTGGGAAACCCTTGGGCCCTGGGAGGCCCTGGACCCTGGAACCCTGGGGCCCCCGAACCACGTGTAACTCCAGCACACTCCTCACGCAGATCGCGGGGTCTGGCGGAAAGGGGGGGCGCCGAAGGCGTTGAGAGAATGGGGACAAGAGCCTGACCGGGACCCCGCGCCGTTCCCGCAGGTGCTCGACCCCGCCCCATTGGTGCACCTATGGTGGGAATGGGGTGGGCGCGCCGTCCGACTCGGAGCAGCGGCCACGCAAGCAGGCACCAGCCCAGCAAGGAGGATGAGGAGGTGCAGGCTACGTCGTCCGATCCAAGAACGTGCGCACTCATGCTTACAAACGCCTTGTATGCAGCGCGTGTCGTAGCGCCACGTGTCGCTATCCTCATCGTACTCCTCCTCCTCCTCCCCTCTCTTTCTCCTCCCCCTCCTTCGGGCGGTTGATTTGCTTTCGGCTGAGTTGCGTTAGTTTCATCGGCGTTGCTGTCGCTCCAGTCTCGGCCCCGATCCCCATCCAGATCGATCTGTTTCAATTCGGGTCAATGCCCGCCCCCTCGTTGCCGCCGAGCCCTGGAAACTGCAGCGCCGTTTCATTTTTAGAGGGCCAAGGGGGGGGATACTGAATGCGCGCGCCCGTCGGCCACGACCCCTCTCAGGAATTCAAGATACACAAGGGTGAGAGGCAGCAGGCTCACGGGGGAAGAGGAGGAGCACCAGTGGGATCACGGTTTGTCAGCTGTCATGCTCTCGCGCGAGAAATCGAGCAGCGCCCCCCGTGTCGTGAGCCACGTCGGGGCCAAATCTTAAATTCTGAGCCGGCAGGGCCGGGTGAGCTCGCGATTTTCAGAGTCATCAAAAGTCATCCGAAAGTCATCTGAAAGTCATCTGGATGACTTCGCCAAACCTCGATACATTGCGCAACTTTGACCAAAAGTCATCCAAAAGTCATCTCAAAGTCATCTCTGAAAACCTGACGGCGAAATCAAAATCCATGGTCTGGCGTGAAGTCCCAGCTCGAGTCGGACCCGAACTGCGTCAATGCGCGTCGAATCTTGACCGAACTCGCCCAAACCAGCTTCGACGGCAGAAACTGCATCGAAATCTCAAATCGCACTGCTCAGCAGTGCGCCCACTGGCATCAGCTGCACTCCCACGGCAGAAACGAGATGCGAATGAGGGCTGTGAGGAAAATGAGGGGATACCGAGGAGGAGGTGAGGTGGATGAGGGGATGTGAGGAGGATGATGATGAGGATATACGAGGAGGGGAAGGTATTATGATGAGGAGGTAGAGGAGGGAGGCCAGCAAGAACGGCAGCGCCTCGGCGCGAGGCTGGCGCTCGCTACTGGGACAAGCGCTTGACTTTGTGCATGGCGCAGATCTGCTTCAGCTTCGACTCGAGCCGCTTGACGGCATCCTTCTGGCTGTTGAACTTGTTCAGCTCCGACTCGCAGGCCCCCTCGTCGTAGTTCTTGGCGAGCTGCTTCGCGTCCTTCGTGACGAGGAACTCGTTGATGCACTCGGTCTTCCCGTCGCGGACGATCTCCAACGCATGCGTGAGCTCCTCCAGCTCGCTACCGCGAGCCCACTTGTAAGCGTCTGACTCGCCGATCTGCCTGATCAGGAGCTCGGCGCCCTGCACCGCTTTCAGGTACAGCGGCTTGAGCTTGGAGGCCGCGGACAGCGTCGTCTCCGTCTTGGCGGTCTTGGTCTTCGGCTCCTTCTCGTCGGGGTTGCCGCCGCTCCTCTTCCTGGCCGCCGCCCCGCTTGCCGCCGTCGCGCCAACGTCACTCGGCTGCGCGGCGGAGGGTGCATCGACGTTGGGCGGCGCGGCGCCTGCGGGCATCTCGACAGCGACCTGCGCGGCCGAGTGCGCCGCCGACGACTCACTCATGCTGCCCTGGCTGCTCGAGGTAGTGATCTCTGCCCACGCCTTCTTGAACTCCTCCTCGTCCTCGTGCTTGATCCTGCGATACAAGAGAAGCTCCGACCACTCGTCGCGCCAGCACCACTTGCCGCCGAGTTTGGCGCACTTGGCCGCCGTCCTCTTCGCGCCTTCCACGGCCGCGGGCCACTCCCACCCGCCGTAGCCGACGACCAGCTCCCCGAACGTGCACATGTCCTGCTTGGAGCGGGTGGTCTGGGACAGCGTCTCGGACTGCACCTTCTCCTTCTTGATCTCGTCGAGCTGAGTCTGGGCCCACTTAATTTTGAACGCCCTCTTCTCCGATGTAGTGCCCTTCGTGTATTCGTTGTGCTGCGGGCTCCCAACAGGGTGGTCTTTGCGAAATGCCGAGTCGAGCGCAGACCGTGAAGGGATCGACCCAGTATTGATTGCATTGGTCAGATCAGCTTCCCTCTTGCTGGGTGTCACTGGCGGCTGCGGCGGTGCTGAACTTGAGATGACGCTGCAGATGAGCCGCTCGAACTCATCGTTGTTGGCCTCGCTCACTCGGCACTGGTCGATCTTATGCAAGTAGCTGCGAATGTCGTCAGCATTGACGCCCTCGAACGCCTTCCCGACAAACTTGCCTCCCAACTGCGGCGATCCGTGCGGGCAAGCGTCGCCCGACGCGCCGTGGCTCACACCACTCGGCGTAGTCGCCTGGCCGCTGCCCGAAGCCTGGGCGCCGCAGATCGCCTCGGCGTCGGTCACGTCGATCTTGTTGTCCAGGATGACCATCTCCATTCTCGAAGCACGGCTGACGGAACTTGCGAGGCCCAGTACGCAAGCGCTTGCAGCGCTCGGCGTCGAGCCACAATGTCTATGTAGTGGGAGGAGGAGCAGGAGGTAGTGAATAATGTGGCGAAGAAGGGGGGCTCGTCACCCATGCACCCACTCAACCTTATCGTGTGTGAGTACGTGCGAGCGGCTCAAGCTGGATCACTCTGCAACCTACAATAGCCATCTTCGGTCCAACGCGGAATCGACTCGACCCCCCGACGTGTCCTTGAAACCCCCCCTGGCGATGCCCATGACTTCGCCTGATCGTGCGTCGGCGTTTCGCCCGAAACAGCCACGGGCGAAACGGGATTTGCTAGGGGTGGTGGTGGCTATGACGACGATGATGCTAGCCTCAATCATTACAGTGGTGGTGATGATAACGATGATGGTGGCGACGGTGATGGCGATGGCGATGGTGACGTGCTCCTCTAGCGATAGTGGTTTCAAGACGCATCGGCTACCTGCGACTGCAGGCGATGCATGCTGTCTCGGCTCAAGTGCTGTCTTGCTGCACGGGGCTGGTTGTTCAATCTGAGTCCGAGAATCCCGTGCGTGGCGGCACCATGGCAAGTGCGGCAACCTCATCGTCATCCAAGAGGTCGGGAATTGGCTGGAAAGAAAAATCACGCGTGGCCCCCCTGTTAAGGGCCCCGCGCGCCCAGCGCTTCGGAGCGGCAGCAGGAGCGCCCGCCGTGGCTCTCGAGCCCGACGCTGTAGAGCCAGTCACATGCTCACTCACTGACAGTTTCACTGGGCTGCTGGCCGCCACCGCCATCGACCCCGACTTGGCCGCTGCAGCCTTGGGGGTTGCCTTTGCCTTCGCCTTCTTCGCCGCGGGCTCGGCGATATCCACCTTCTCCTGGACAGCGCCGCCGCCGTCCGCGGCGACCGACACGCCCCCCGAGGCCAGTGGTGCATCGGCGGCGCCAGCTGGGCGCTTCAGCGCCGCGGGCGCGGCGGGTGGGCGTTTCAGCACGTCCTTGGCGCCCTTGACGTTCCTGCATGCTGGAGGGCACTGCTGAGGTAGCTGCTGGCCCTTCTCAGCCTCGTCCTTCAGCCTCTTCAACTCCTTCTTGTCCTGCACCTTGTCGGACTCCCACATCTTGCAGAACGGCAGCATGAAGTCAACTGCTTTCCGTAAGGTCGGATCATCATTGGGAACTTGACCAGGCTGGGGCATCGGCAATTCCCCGAACTTGTACAGCGGTACCTGCAAGATCTGCGCACCCTGGTCGTACAACGAAAGGAGCTGCATGCGATCGGTGCGCTGCTGCAACGTTAACACGTTGTGCGTCGCCGAGTGCTCGCCAGTCCACAACGTATCAATACTGCGAGCGCGGCTGCCAGACTTGCCGATGGTGAACTCCGCCACTGAGATGCGGAACCTGCGCGTCGTGCCATCCCTCCATCTTGCCTCGACCAGCTCCTCTAGATTGGTGCCCTCGTCGATGTGGATGGGGAGCGACACCTCTTCGACGCCCTTGTTGTTTGGGCCAATGCCGACCCTGTTGCCGAGCATGAGCTCGCTGGACCACGAGTGCTCCCACTGGCTGTCCCGATCAGTCGCGCTCGGAGCTGCCGTCGCAGAGTCTGGATCGACCAATTCGTCCGACACCTTCGGGGTCTCCTCCTCTCCGCCTTCCTCGTCGTAGTCTCCCTCGCCGTGGGCGGCGTCCTCGTCATCGGCGTCGTCGCCCTGGTCTGGCGCGTCGCCCAATAGCTCGATGATCCACGTCCTGTTGTCCCTGACGGCCTTGCCAGCGTGGCATATGAGGTTGTACGTTCGGTTGGTCATCGTTTCGATCCAGTCATCCTTCTCGGACTGTGACATCTTCCACGCTGGCTTCTTAGGGTCAGTCATTGCCTTGATTATCTTCTTGAGAGCACAGTTGATATCTGATTTCTTGAACGCCAAGTTGGGAGACAACCCTCGCATGTCAATGAGAAAATCCTTGCTGCGCGTCATCGCCTCCCTGCTGAATACTGCCTTGGTCGGTTTCGGTGTCTCCGAATACTTGAGAAAGCTAGCTCCGTGTGTGATGCACTGCTTCTTGATTGTCTCCTCTAAGCAATCACCATCATATCGCGGGCGCTTAGACGCCATCTCGTTCCAGGTGTCTGTGCAGCAAACCTATATCGAGTCAAAACAGCTATGGAATACGGGCCGCGTCAGCGGTAGCCAACCTACTGTTCGAAACCGACAGGCCCTGCAGCGCTCGTTATGTTTGACGGTGTCAATTTTTGTTTGAGGTGGCGGTGGTGGCGCAATGTGGCATTCAATGCCGAATACATTCAAACGAACGGTGAGGAGAGCTGGAGGATATGGTGGAGGTGATCGTGGAGGTGGAGCGTGCAGTGAGAACGGTGGTGGATGCGGTGGTCGCGATAGCGTTACACTAAAAACACTGCTGGGTATTCGGGCGCCCCCGAAAACTTGATCTCAACCCTCGCGCAGCTAACGTTTTTCAATGAATTCTGACACACGCGTGCGTTTACACACAATATACGACAATGAACCTTATTTTAAGACTTGCATATACTTACATACACGAGCTTTATTTTAAGGAGTGATGAGTCACAGGGCACGGAGGCCGGGCAGCCGGCCGGAGTCGCCTCCGGGGTTGCCTCCGGGCCCGCGGCACCGCGCCCCCGTTTCAGGGGGACGAGACGGGGGTCCCCGGGCCGCAGACGGAGGGCTCGGGCCCGCGGCACCGCGCCCCGCCTCCCCCGAGAGCTCCTCCTCCTCCTCCTCCTCCTCATCATCATTGCAGCGCCGTTTGGGGGGTTTCGGGGGCGCACAAACACACAAAAAAAAAAGTTTCCCGAAGCACAAGAAAAATACAAAAAAACACAAAAATGCACAAAAATACACAAAAACCAATTTTTCCAATTGAAACCAGGTTTTCGGTCCGAAAACCAAATTTCTGGTCGGAAAACCGAGAGTTTCAACCGAAAATTTGGTTTTCAATTGGAAAATCTGGTTTTTGTGAATTGTTGTGTTTTTTTGTGCTCTTTTGTGCTTCGGGAAACTTTGTTTTTGTGTGTTTGTGCGCCCCCGGAACCCCCCAAACGGCGCTGCAATGATGAGGAGGAGAAGGAGGAGGAGGAGCTCTCGGGGGAGGCGGGGCGCGGTGCCGCGGGCCCGAGCCCTCCGTCTGCGGCCCGGGGACCCCCGTCTCGTCCCCCTGAAACGGGGGCGCGGTGCCGCGGGCCCGGAGGCAACCCCGGAGGCGACTCCGGCCGGCTGCCCGGCCTCCGTGCCCCTCGCCTGCGGCCCGGGGTCCCCCGTCTCGTCCCCCTGAGACGGGGGCGCGGTGCCGCGGGCCCGAGGAGCCTCCGCGGCCAGCAATCGCTCGCAGGGGGAGGAGGGAGGAGGCGGAGGAGGAGGAGGGGGATGAGGAGGAGGAGGAGGAGCAGGAAAAAGGGGGAGGAGGAGGAGGAGGAGGAGGACTACGATGACGAGGAGGAGGACACGGGCAAGGTGTTACCATGATCGTGCCCTACGTTGTTTTACGAATCGACATTTTTTTTGGGCGGGAGGAATCGTGTCCTGCCTCGGAGGTCCCAGGGCCCGACAAAATGGCGGCCTCCAGGCACCGAGAAAAAAAAACGCAACGGCAGAACAGACGAGGAGGGAGGGGGAGGAGGACGAGTGGTGGCCGCATCGCTTTCCCGACGAGGAGGAGGAAGAGGAGGAGAAGGAGGAGGAGGGGAGGAGGAGGATGAAAAGAAAAAAGAGTAGGAGGATGAGGAGGAGGGCGTTGACGAGGAGGAGGAGGACACGGGTAAGGTGTTACCATGATCGTGCCTTACGTTGTTGTACGGTTCACTCGGTATGATAAACTACGTTGCCAACGCGAGACGATCACAATGGGATTGCAATTCTTGACGCTTCGCGTATCCCCACCAGCCCATCCAACAACGATGCCCAGGCGAGTTGAGGTGTTGTTGTGAGAGGTTCTCGGAGGTCTCTTGGAGCCATCTTGGGGTTCCCTTGGGGTCCTCTTGGGGTCCTCTTGGGGTCCTCTTGGGGCCCTCTTGGGGCCCTATTGGGGTTCTTTCGGGGCCATTTTGGGGCCCTCTTGGGGCTCCTTGGGGGGTTTGACAAGGGTTTTTGGGGCCATCTTGGGCCCCATGGCTCAAAAGAGGGGGGGTCCTCGATTCAGCCCCCCCCCCGAGGCTCAAAAAGGCCGTCTTGGGCGCTCTTGGGGCGTTCCTGGGCGCTCTTGGGGCCCTCTTGGGGTCCTCTTGGGCCCCTCTTGGGGCTCCTTTGGGCCATATTGGGGCCATCTTGAGGCCTCCGAGGCCCATCGGAAGCGAAAAGGCGAGAACGCCAAAAACATCGTTCCCCCTTAAGTTTTGGAGCCATTATTGGCCTCTTGGGGGAGTCCCTGGAGGGCTCGGCGGGCACTTGAAATGGTCTTGGGGACGTCTTGGGGCTTCTTGGAGGTATGCCGACCGCTATCTTGAGCTATCCTGAGCTATCTCGTGCCATCTTGGAGGCCATCTTGGCGTCTCAGAGGCCCTCTTGGAGCCATCTTGGGCGAACTTGGGGGCTCCAGCGCCTCGCCCCCCCCCCCCTTCCCAGGCCCAGGGGAGGTGGTAGGGGTAAACCCCTCCCCCGAGCAGGGGTAGGAGGGGTTGTGGAAAGAGAGAAGACAGAACTCGTTAAACCACCTACGCCCAGAGGGCTGGTGGGATTATTATGTGGTGTTTCCGGGCAGCGTTTCGAAGGTGTGTATCACCATGTCTTTTCTTGCGCCTCCACGGGTAGATCACGTCTCCAATCGATAGTTGTCTGACGGATTTATCGAAGACGCCTACGGCGAATCACCGCCGCCCCCTGCCTTTTTGGAAGCGCCTATGTGCCCGAACGTTGAGGCCAGACCTGCCAAGCTATCGGACCACGTGTTCCCCGAATCGGTTTGGAAAGCCTTCGGGGAACACGTGGGCATCTTGAAGGTCATCTTGGCCGTCTTGGAGGCCTCTTGGGCAAGTTTTGGGCGATCTTTGGGGCTTTTTGGGCCGTCTCGGGCCAGCTTCGAGCCAACTTCGGCCATCTTGGTGGGTTCCTGGCACGTCTGAAGCCGTCGGAAGCCGTTTGGGGGGCCTCTATGGGCCGACTTGGGGCCCGCTTGGAATGCTCCAGGGCCGTCTTGGAGGCCATCTTGGGCGTCTGGGAGGCCATCTTGGGCGTGTTGGAGGCCTCTTGGGCCCTCTTGGGGCCCTCTAGGGGCCATCTTGGAGGCCACTTGGGCCATCATGGGGCTCTCTTGGGGGCCTCTTGGGCGATCTTGGGGGCTTCTTGGGCCGTCTTGAGCCGTCGGAGAGCCGAAAAGGCGCAAATGCCAAAATCCTTCAAAAACCAATGGAAAATCAATGATTTTGGCCTCTTCGGACTCTCCTGGAGGACCTCTTGGAGGCCTCTTGGGCCGTCTGGGAGGCCTCTGGGGGGCCTCTTGGGCCGTCTTGGGCCGTCTTGGACTCTCTTGGGCCGTTTTGGAGGCCGTCTTGGACCATCTCGGGCGGACTTGGAGGCCATCTTGGGCCATCTTCGCGATTTTTTGAGGATGTCCCGAGCGAAACGGCCGTTCTTGGAGGATTTTTTGCGGTCGTTGAGCACGTTTGGGGAAATTCCGGGTGGCCGGCGGGTTCTGCCGGAGCCCACTGGGAAGTTCTTTTGGAAAAAGAACCAAAACCAAAACCTGAAACGTCCAGCACGCCGTGCACCCCTGCAAGCAGGGGGCGGCGGATCTACTTGCCTTCGGCATATCCCGCCACCGTGCCTGGGTTGTGGGAATGAGTCCTATTGGATGTTCGCTGGGATTTCTTGGGGGGGGGGCTTCTCGTGGGCCTGTTGGAGGCAATTTCGAAGCTTCATGGGGGCCTTTTTCGGAGCCTCCTGGGGCGTCTTGGGGGGGGGGGGGCTCTTGGAACCTCTTTGGTGCCTCCTGGGGCCTCTTGGGAGCCTCTTGGGCCGTCTTGGCGCCATCTTGGGCCGTCTTGGGCGCCCCCTGGGAGCTTCTTGGGCCGACTCGGGGCGGTCTTGGGGGCTTGTTGGGACGTCTTCAGCGCACACAGCGAAGCACAAAAAGACACAACAAACACAAAACAACACAAAAAATAGCTGCATGATGAAAATAACTCTCTGGGTTGGCACACACAACCATGGAGTAGATCTTGATTGCTTTTGGCGCCTGTTTCACACAGCTGGAGTCTCCCTCATAGGGCGCGCTGATGCAAACAGTTGCACTAAGCAGAGGTCCGGAGCCAGACCCCCCCCCCTTTCCGCCAATTGTCGAGACGCCGAATAAGAAATCGCTCACATGTGGATATTTTGGATTTCCCAGCGGCTGTTCGGGGCGATGCGGGCACCCCCAGAAAGCGCTCTCTCGGCGAGGCGAGGCTGCCGGGAGGCGTCCCCAGAGGCCGGAAGGCCGCCGGGCACCGACGGGAGGCGCCGGAGAGAGAACCTCGGCGAGCGGCCTTGCGGGGCGGCGGCGTTGAGCGCGGAGGAGCGCCCGGGGGCGGCCAAGGGGGTGGTGATGGCTAGGGTCGGCCTCGCGCATAGGGGGGTAAGGGGGATGGGGGAATGGCTCCTTAGAAGCACCCCTGCTGAGAAGGCGCTGGGGCCTTCTCTACAGATGTAAGGCCGGGGCCTTCTAAGAAGCAGGGGGCTTCTAAGAAGCCTTCCCCCCTCTCCCCAGTCGGGCACGTCCCCCTACTGGGGGAATTGTCACATGTTGTCAGAACAACAGTATAGGGGAAGATGTCTTTTTTGTTTGGTATCATTTTGGAGTTTTTTCTATTATGATGCATTTTTGTCCCAAGCCCGCCTGTAGCAGGGCATGCCCCACCCAAGATCAGGGAGGGGTGGATATCATGGCGGGGGCCATGTTATCTCCCCAGATCTCACGGCGCCTCTTCTTATATCACTGCGTCCCCGGCCCCCCCCCTCTGTGCTGCGCACGTGCCGCCAGCCGTGATCTGCGCCGCCCCCTCTCGTACGCCCTTCTTGTGGCCGCCCCCGAGAAGAGAGACAGGCGTAGATGCAAACGGGGGTCAGCCAGGACATTGCATCCCGCACGATCCTGCGAAGACCCCCCTCTGGCTGACCCGGGTTCGCGAGCCGCGAGCTGCGTCCCCGGCCGCCCCCCCCCCTTCTGGACCGCGCACGTGCCGCTGGACGTGATCTTGCGCCCCGCGCTCCTTGGGTCGCGAGAGAGAAAGAGAGGGAGAGAGCGGGCCTCAGGGGCCGACCAGGCGTATTCGAAATCCCTTAGCAATCGTCCCCCGGGTCCCGTTTTTCAGGCGCTTTTGTTGGAAGCGGGGGGATCCGGTCTATGAGGGCGCTTTCCTGAAACCGAAGACGAGAGGGGTCCGGAATATGAAGGCCCCGTTGACAGGCGGGTCGTAAAATTAGGTTGCCGTTGAAGGGGGGGGGTCGTTTTTTTTCCCTACCTAGGCTCTGCCTAGAAGGGTTCTTATTTTAGAGCTTAAAGGGCCGGGCAGTGGTCCTCGCCCCGGGCGGTTCCCCCAGGATCCGCCCCGCGGTTCCCCCAGTTACGTCCCCTTACCTTAGCGTTGCTGATCTCATCTTAGCTTAGCTTATTTTATCTTAAAGTATCAGATTTGTTAACACATTATTAATGTATGAATAAATGTATGCATGAATGCATCGTTGTTTTTAATATTACATCCCTGCATTTTTCCCCACCGAAGCTCTGCCTAGAAGGGTTCTTTACTCGCTTGGCTTAAAGGGGCCGGGCAGTGCAAACCGCCCTGGACGGTTCCCCCAGTCCCCTGGGAGCCAAGCAAAAGCAACAGCAAAGGTAAAAGCAAACGCGCGGTTCCTCCAGTTGCGCTCCCTGGGTGCCAAGCAAAAGCAAAAGTGAAGGCAAAAGCGAAGGCAAAGCAAAAGCAAAAGCATAGCATAGCACAGCATAGCATAGCGCAGCATAGCATAGCGCAGCATAGCATAGCCTAGCCTAGCCTAGCCCAGCATAGCATTGCGCAGCATAGCATAGCATAGTGTAGTGTAGCGTAGCGTAGCGCAGCACAGCATCCACTATTGCTGCTGCTATACACATGTATATATAAATATGTGTACTTATATGTACATGTGCGCATGTATGGAAATCAACACCAAACCAAAGCAAAACCAATGCAAAGCAAAAGTAAAACAAACGGAAAGTGTATATATATATATATGTGTCGATGTAGATGTAGGTTAGATGTGGATGTTGGTGTAGATG
>CAUYUJ010017852.1:50000-102762 GCA_963575745.1 Prorocentrum cordatum
CCTATTTTCGGCCTCTGGTCACCACCCAACAAACCACCCTAACCCAACCCGAAGGCTCAGATTTACCCTCGATTTCTAGTGGGGGGGGCGTCTTGAGGCTGTCTTGAGGGCCTCTTGGGCCGTCTTGTAGCGCCGAAGGGAAATCAGTGGTACTCGCCTCTCGGGGGCCCCTTGGGAAGGCTCCTGGGGCTCTCTCTCTGAGCGCATCGGAGGCTCCTTGGGCCGTCCTGGAGCCATCTTGGGCGGGAGATGATAATCATGAGGAGAGGGAGGAGGAGGAGGAGGAGGAGGAGGAGGAGGAGGAGGAGGTCTCCCGAACGAAGTGAACCCCACCCTCCCCTCCAGAACTCGTGGGGGGTAGGGGTAGGGTTCGCATGTCCTCATCGTGCCACGGGGGCACGGTGGCGTTACAGTCACGGTCGTATAGCCTGGCATCGCTAGGACGTGTGTATATTCTTCTCGGCGAGGACCCTTGAGGAACATCCTGGATCAGCGAGCGAAGAAAAACACGCACGAAACCGAAAAAGTGCACGGGAAATGGACGTTCGAGCGACGGCAAGATAGCGACGCTGAGAGCCCGGCGAGGAGAGAGTGCCAGTTCGACGCCCGCCTCTTTGTGACCAACCAGCGGCTCGACTACACCATCGTCGGGCGGGGGCGCAGGGGCCGCGCGCCGATCCGTGATCGATCGTGGATGGCGACTACAGTCAACGCGCCTAGTAAGGACGCGCGCCTTCATCTAGGGTACCCTTGTGTCCTTGCCTCTGAGGCCCGTCCTTGCCATTATCACTGGTCGCCCGCCGCCCAAAAAAATCCCAACTTCGGCCTCCAAGGGTCTTGCGTCCTTATCACCCGTCCTTACTATACGTTTTCATTGTATCAGGCGATCGCAAACATGGAGCAATGGAGCGTGGATTAGCGAGGGGCCCCGTTTCCATAGGAACTCGCGGGTTTCCGCCGCCGAGCGAGGCGGCACCGGCCGCATTTTGGGGAGGGCACCTCCCCCGGTTCGCGGATTTGGCGACCGCGCGCCAGATCCATGGATCGCTAATCTTTGGCCACGCGCAGAGGGGGGTAGAGGGTGGGGGAAGGCGTCTTAGAAACACGCCTACGTCTTGGAAGGCGCGGGCCTTCTCTATAGATGTAAGGCCCGCGCTTTCTAAGAAGCAGCCTCCTTCTAAGAAGCCTTCCCCCCTCCCCCTACCCCCCTCTGCGCGCCGCCAAAATCCACGTTTGCGCCCCCCGAGACTACGACGGCGGCGGCGGCGGCGTCGGCGGCGACGACGACGAAAAATCGTGCATCGTCGGCGTCCTTCTGGGGCCTCCGGAGGCCTTCGGGGGCCTCCGGGCGCCTCGCCCAGAGAATCAAGCGCGGCACCACAACACCCACGGGGCCCGCCGTGCTGCGCCACGACCCTTCGGGGGCCGCAGCGTTCAGTCGGGCATGTCCTTCTACAGTTCTGGAGGGAGATCAAGGGAGAAGAAGCATGTTGCCAAATACTTTCCAGATGTCTAAATCATGTCGCAAACAGGTTTTAAACATGTTTCAAGCATGTTAAAAACATGTTTAGAGCATGTTGCCCACATTTTAGGCACATTTACTATTCAATGATAGGATTGTCAGGGTGGCCATTATCGTGGCATCCACAATTCTACATGAGGAGCATTCACAAATAGTCCAAAGCTGTGTGTTTTTCTTCCAAAGCCCACCTGCAGGAAGCAATGCCCGACCTAGCCGCAGCGTATACCATGCTGGTGTACGCGAAGTGCCCTGGGGCCGTGGGTGCGGTGGTGTCGTTTGTTGTTGTAGTCCAACGCGCTTCTGCCGCTTCTGCAGGTCTCGTCTTATGGTGTTCCAACCTGCTTTAGCATTGATCTTCAGAAAGAAAATCGAAGAAAGCACTGTTCCGTTACTCGATCGACACTCGTTCGTTGTTGTGTCGATATTCGTTCGACAGTGCTTCGATATTTTTTGAGGGTTCATAATGATAATTAATTCTGGAATGTTGTCCTTAAGTACAATGGGAGCAACATAAGTCCAACGCGCTTCTGCCGCTTCTGCAGGTCTCGTCGTCGTCGTCGTCGCCGTCGCCGTCGTCGCCGTCTCCAGAGGCATCCGGAGACCTCGGGAGACCCTGGGGGAGCGCCGGGTCTTGCCTCTCTGACGCTACGAGCTCTGACGAGCTCGAGTCTTGCCTCCCCTGGGCTTTTCGGGGGGCTCCCCCGCGGCCACAGTTGGGAGCAGCTCACAGAGATGGTCGGGAAGATGCTTGGAACGGATCGGACGGGGCCAGGAGTAAGTCGGGCATGTCCAGGAGGCATATTCAAAAACAGTTATAAAAATGGTCTGGGGACGATTTTTCTGCAATTTTTTACTATTTCAGTGTTTTCTGTTCCAAAAGCCGCCTGTAGGAGGACACGCCCGACCTAAGACCAGGACGAGGATGAGTCCGTTCAAGAGCGTCCTGAACGCGTTTCAGAGCGTTCCGGAACGCTCTGAGAAGGCCGTGGCGCCCGAGACATCCTCCAGAGCCGCTGGCTGTCAGAGATTCTCGATTTTTCCCCACCCGATTGGATCCTCGTCCTGGCTTCGTCTGAACGGGTCTGCGTCGTCGGCGTCGTCGCCGACGCTGGGGGGGGAGCTCGAGGTTGCGGCCTGAACCGGGCCGACCTTGAGCGATCTGCGCAGTTTCAGGGACCAGCGTCCACGTGCGACAGGAACCACGCAGAAAAGAGTTGATGAGAGGTATGCCACCGTCATGGTCGGTGCTTGTTGGTTGGCAATGTGATCGAGGCTCCGTAGACAGTCTGGCTCAAGCCAGGCGCAACCCGACAGCGCAAGCATAGACTTCATTACTTCATCTGCGCGTGCGGTGCTGAATGGTATGCCAGGACGCAATCTCGTTTTGTCTCACTATGTAATTGCCGATGTGTCATGGCTTGCGCATGAAATCACAGGTCGCAAATGTATATCAGTGATGACGGATTCGGAACCTGACCACGTGGACATGAGTGATCAGATATTCGTCGTCAAGTATTCAGCAGCGGGCCGACTTGAAAACGAGATGCAGCGACTCGTCAATATATTCGTGTACGCAATAGACAAGGGATATGAAACAAACCACGTATCCCAGGTATAGCTCGGCAATTTGATCAGCTGCAGCGTGTTTAATTTACCAGATTTGATCACACTTTCCGACGCCGTGAAGTCTCCTGACGGAGTGCTTGAAGGGTGCGCGGGATTTCTGGCACGGTTCACGCAACGTGTGGATCGCGTACTGGCTCAAGATCACGCAACAGCTCTTAGCTATCATTTGGCCGCCTAATGATCGCTTTGTTCGCGGCCTTTCTCCGCAGAAGTTTCACCGCATTGTCACCTGCTTCTCCTCGAGCTGACAGACGGCGCCGCGGAGAGTCAGCGAGCTGGCAGGCCGCAGTCAGTGTGCAGCGGGCTCGGGGGCATTTAGCATGGCTTCTGGAGCGCCGGCAACGCAGAACAGGAGGGGGTGTTGGAGAGGGAAGAATGGGGAACAGTAACTAGGGGATGATGCCGAAGACAGCGTGTTCTCATTATCGTGAGTGTGGGGTTCTGGTTTGCAGCGTCCCCGCATCGTCCTTTCATGTCCCATCCCTGCCGCGCTGGCAGCGCGAAGGCGGCCCGGAGCGACCATCCCAAGTTTGTTTCCCCCTCGGTCTGGGTCTTGGGTTGCGGCTCGCAGGCCGGGGGGGAGTTTCATTTGCATGGGACTCCGTTCTCTGCTCGCCCTGGGGCGGTTTTGGAACGTGCATCCAGATTGGGAGGGATGGGGCAACAGAAGTTCCACCGCATTGTCTCCTGCCTCTCCTCGAGCTGACAGACGGCGCCGCGGAGAGTCAGCGAGCTGACAGGCCGCAGTCAGTGTGCAGCGGGCTCCGGGGGATTTTATGCGGGGTTCTTATTTCCAGCGTCACCGCATCGTCCTTGCCAGTCGCATCCTTGCACCTCCCGCATTCCGTCGGTCAATCACATTGTGGTGCTTGGAGGAGATGCACGGTCGCTCCGCTCGGGCTAGGATTCGCGAGTGCCTTGTTTGGGTGTGTTTAACACCGTGGTGCCGTGAGGATTGTCACGGCCGCTGTTTGACTCCTTATCCATGAGAGGTGTGGATGAAGAAGACAAGTCAGGGGGGCAGAACCAGGTAAACCGCTTGAGACATCCCCCAAATCTGGGGGTGAACGGGCGAACGTCATACCCCCTGGCGATTCCCCCGTGGGCTGCACGAGTGCCACGCCTGCTATGTCGCGGTGATGAGTGGACAACCAAAAGAGACACGTCAGGGGTTCCTCCTCCTCCTCCTCCTCCTCCTCCTCCTCCTCCTCCTCTGTCGAGGGCCTGCCCGCGGCGCGTTCGCCCAGCGGCATTTGGTCGCGTCGCGCGGCCCCTCGGCCGGCCCTGGCTGTCTCCCAGCTTGCTGCGGGGTGCCGGGGGCGCGCGTCCCTTCGAGCGGGGCCTCCCCGTCGTCCTGTTTTCCCCTTCTTACACTAGGGAAGCGAAGAGTGACATGAGCATAATACCTCGGAGGTCCGCGCGGATTTCTCGGGTCGGCGCTGGGGCCCCCTGGCGCGCGCACGCGCCAGGGCGGGTGGTCCCTATACAGGCACTGCGTCGTGGTCTGGCGCGCGCCCGCCGCGCTGGCAGCGCGAAAGCGGCCAGGAACGACCATCTCAAGTTCCCCTCGGTCTGGGTCATGGGTTGCGGCCCGCAGGCCGGGGGGAGTTTCATTTGCATGGGACTCTGCCCTCTGCTCGCCTTGTGGCGGTTTTGGAAAGTATATTTTCTGCAGGCGCAGTAAATCCGGATTGGCAGGGCTGGGGCAACAAAAGTTTCACCACAGTGTTTCTTGCTTCTCCTCGAGCTGACAGACGGCTCTGCGGAAGGATTGCCACGGCCTCATTTTGACGCCGCTTCGATGAGAGGATTGAGAATGAAAAGACGAGTCAGAGGGGCAGAACCAGGTAAACCGCTTGAGACACTACAATTTGGGCGGGAACGGGCGAATGTCATACCCACTGGCGGTTCTCCCGTGGGGTGTACAAATGCCACGCCCGCTATATCGCGGTGATCAGTGGACCACCCGCAACAAGTTTTGGAGGGCAGAACCAGGCGAACCGCTTGAGACATCCCCACAAGCTAGGCGCAAATGGGCGAGTGTCATATCCCCTGGCGGTTCCTCTCGTGGGTGCCCAGGTGCCATGTCTGCTGTATCGCGGTGAGCAGTGGACCATCATAAGAGAAACATCTGAATGTGTATGATGGGATATGCGTCTGAGTTGTCTCCTTGAGTGGGTCTGAGAGAGTCTGAGTGAGTTTGATTGAGCGAATCCGAGTGCGGAAGAGATGTGGTTGTCTCTGCGTGAGGGACAGTGAGTTTGTGATGGACCCCGTGTAGGAAAGTAGGTCTGAGTGATCTGATTATGAGTATCGGGGTGAGAGTGAAAAATGAGGAAGAGGAGAAGGAGAAGAAGACGGAAGAAGGTCCGGAGGCGTCCAAGTAGTAACAAGAACCCCGTCTTAGGAGATTGGGAATAATACCGCGCGGGCCACACTCGCATGCCACCACGCGCGCGTGTCGAAATTTGTCCCAAGCCATTGGTTGTCGATGCATGTGTTCCCGATGTATCACACACAGAAAACAACGGTCGATCGTCACAACATCTGCCAGGTGTCGTGAATTTCCGCGCGCGCACTTCCTCCGCATCACCCTCACCACTGCCGCCGCATCACGTCATTGCCATCGACATCCGCCGCCATTGCTGCCATCATTACTCGAGCACCTTCGTTACCGACATCTGGACATCGTCATCGTCATCGTCGTCACCAGCACCGGTGCCGTCAGTGGCCTTGTCGTCGTCATCGTCATATCGCCATCACGTTACCATCGGCATCGTTGCCGTCATCATCGACGTCATCATGATACCGCGCCCGCCCGAGTAGCCGACCCGCGAAGTCGCCCGAGTAGCCGACCCGCGAGTTGCCACGGGTGATCGGTCGTGCCAAACAAGTTGGTCGCTCTGCGCGCGAGCCTGCGCGCGCAAGCGCAGCCGCAGAGGTGCGCCAGTCAGTGCCAAGGAGTCACCTCAAGCGCGGCCGCATGGATTGTGCAAAACATGTTGCGGGTGGGAGGGTGGGATTATTGGGCGAGCAGTGGAATTGACAGTTCGCCCAAGACTTCTTTATGCCTTGCACCACTTGGCTTACACCACATAGGTTTCGCAGCATAACTTTCACCACGCAGTTTACACCACATAGCCTGTTCCACACGGCTGGACCCCACCACCACACACTAACTCACACAGACACATAAGTACGCACACAATATACTGCTTATGCCACGTGGCCTGCACTTCATTGGTTGCGCCGCGTAGACTGCATCACATGTCTTGCACCTCGCGGTGTATACAAGCAGGGGGGATCCGAACACACCCCAACGTGCACAAGGGACGATGCCAGATTTGTCTGGCAGGGATTGCATGAGTTGCGTCTTCCCTCCGTGGAGGGTGGGACGTTCTGTGGGAAGCACCAGTTTGTAGCGGTTCGCGGTGATGCGTGTTTGCATGGCCTCTTGTTTGTGGAAGTGCAGGCTCGTTGATGCTGACGGCCTCGTGCCGCTGGAAATCGGCGATGCAGGCCGTGCTGGTATGGTTGGTTCCGAATCGGTGCAGATTGCCATGCACGCGTGTGTGTTGGGGAGTCTCGGTTCACGGTTCAGTCGCGTCGGAAAGCCCACAGTTTATGATTTGTTTGACATTGCCAACGAATTTTTTCCATTGCGTGATCAGGCAGGCCCAGTCGCTCAATTGATTTGTTCACGCATGCTTTGGCAGTTGAGCAATCGATATTCGCCAATAGCGTGCTGTCGTGCTCTCTACCTTCTTTCTCATTCCCCAGCCAATCTTTGCCAGTTTTGAATCGACCGCATCAGAACTTCTAGTGTTCGTGTCTTTCTTCTGAACGATGCCGTCGTAGGCGTGTCTGGTCTGCCATCTATGCCGCATTCCAGAAGTTGTCGTATCGGAAGGAGTCCTGCATGTTTGCATTCAAATGGTACATGCCGTGGGTCACATGACTGTTTCTAGCGATGGTATCAGATGGCACACTTGCATGACGTTCGGCATGGTACGCTATCAACATGCCTGAGTGGGATTGGCATCTGCTAGAGGGTAGATGCTACAGCAGTGTTGCAACTGGATTCAGCAACAACTTATCCGTGCGATCAGGGAGTCAATTGTGGGGAGGTCCAGGAGACATTGTGACCATCGCTGGTCACGCCAACGGGTGGCCTCGTGTGGTTTCGACGTCGAAGGTCAAGGAGGTGGACGAACATTACTTATACTACGGCCCAGCCACTCTCTCTTTGTCCAGTGCTCCGCCGCTGCTACGGGGCAGGATTCAGTCTCTTTCTACCGAATAGCTTTCGGCCTATCCCGCCACCGTGCCTGCGTTGCGGGTCAGAGCCCTCAGGGATGATTCTTGGGGTCTCTTGGGGCGGCTCTCGGGTTCCTCTTGGGGGTAAGTTTCGGGCTTCTTGGGGGCCTTCTGAGGGGCCTCTTGGGGGCCGAGAGCTCGAAATGTTCATTTGGGTCTTCCGTCGGGGCCACCTCTTGGAGCCGTCTTGGGGGCGTTTGGGGCCGTCTTGGGCGTCTCTTGAGCCGTTTCGGGGCCATCTTTGGCCGTTTTGGGATTTTCTTGGAGGCTTCTTGGACCGTCGTGGGGCGATTTTGGGGGTCTCTAGGGCCGTCCTGGAGCGTCGGGATTCAGCAAAGGCGAGAACGCCAAAACTTGTAAACCACCCACGGTACAACAATGATGTGTGCCTCTTGGGATGCCTTTTTGGATGTCTTTTGGGGCGTCTTCGGGGCATCGTCGGTCGTCTGGCGGCCATCTCGGGCGCCTCGGACCGATCGTTCGTCGACTCAGAACCCTCTCCGGCCGTCTGTGGGGCCTCTTGCGCGGTCCTCGTGGCCCGTCTTGGAGCTTTCGTGGAGTACCAACAGCTCAGGCGACATACCCAGGTAGGGTGTACGACCGCCTAGGAAACTGGGGGCCTGGGCCCTTAATAACACGTGAGAGCCACAAGCCCTCTATTTTGCAGAGCTGAGTGAGCCTGGGGGGACCCCTTCTACGTACCGAGGGCACGGTGGCGGATATTGTATGCCGAACGGTCATTCGTTGACCCTGGGTGCGTGGCTGAAGTAGGGTTTCGCGGTGCGGATTGTTGTTGCGTTGTTGCGTTGTTGCGTTGTGTTGTTGTGTTGTTGTGTTGTTGTCGTCGTCCTCGCCCGCGACCCGCCTCCGACCCACCTGAGATCCACACCGCCACCCACCTTGCGACCCACCCGCGACCCACCCACGTTGCTTGACGATAAAAATCGGCGCCTGCGGCGGGATGTGTAAAAAAGTCGGCGTTTGCTACGGGCTTCTTTAGAGCTTCGCAGACTGCCGACGGCCCCGCCGCCCTATCACCATTCTCCGCAACATGGGGAGTTCCATGTATATCAGAGTCAGGAGTCCTCGTCTCTCTCTCGCTTTCTCTCTCTCTCTCTCTTCCCCCGCCCTCGCGGGGAGTATAATGTATCTCGATGGATGGCAAAGGCTTGAGCGCCCCCGCCACTGCGGCCCCCCCCAAAAAAAACAAATGTATATCAGAGTGAGGAGGCCAGACGGTCATTTACAGTCCCTGGGTGCATGGTTGAAGTGGCGTTCCGCGGTGTTATTGCGTTGTTGCCTTGCTGGCCCCCCCTGCGACCCACCCGCGACCCGCCCACGTTGCTTCGGCGGGCTCGTCGTTGTGTGAGGTGTATCGGAATCGGCACCTGCGCGAGCTTCTGCAGAGCTTCGCAGACTACCGACGACCCCGTCGCCCCCTCACTCTCATCCACACTTGCAAGGTGCTATGTACATTCGTGTACCTATACATCTATATATAATAAACAAATAAATGAATAAATCAATACATAAATTGTAGTGGCCTCCGGCCAGTGCCGCCGATCCGGGGGCGTTCCCGATGCTATCTGGTTGGTGGAGGGGGAGGTGGAGGAGTAGGTGGAGGATGAGGCGGAGGGAGGTGGAGGGAGGGATTGCCTCACGATGGCCCAGACTGCCTAAGCAGCCCCCAAGAGGCTTCCAAGACGGCCCAAGAGGCCTCCGAGTGGACCTCCAGGAACGCCCGAAGTGGCCCAAACCACTGATTTCCTGTAGGTTTTTGAAGGATTCGGGGGTTTCTTCCTTTTTAGCTTTCCGAAGGCCCAAGACGGCTCAAGAAACCATCAAGATCGCCCCAAGAGCGCCCGAGCGGCCTCCAAGATTGCCCCAGGACAGCCCAAGAGGCCCCCGAAGACGGCCCCAGGAGGGCCCAGAAACGGTCCCAGATTGCCGCCAAGATGGCCAAGATGGCCCAACATTGCCGACAGGATGCCCCCAAGACGGCCAAGATGGCCCCAAGAGAGCCCAGGATGGCCCCAAGATGTCTCCAAGACGGCCCAATATTCACCTAAGCCGGTCCAAGATGGCCTCAAGTTGTGCAAATACGGCGCAACAAGCCCCCACGCGGCTTCCAAGACGGCATTAGAGTACCCAAGAGGACCTCCAGGAAGGCCCGAAGAAACCAAAATCACAGATTTCCTTTTGGTTTTCGAAGGATTTGGGTATTTGCTCCTTTTCGGCCTTCCGACGGCCCAAGACGGCCCAGGAGGCCTCTAGGATGGCCCCAAGAGCGTAGCCATTTTGGCTCAAGCCAATTTGGTTCAAGCATGTTGGCCTCGAGCCGTAGTTTCGAAGCACAGTTTGTTGTGAGATTGGCTACAAGTTTATGGTCGACCACTGATTCCACAAAGATGACTTACCGATTGGCTGTTGAGAGGTAACCTTATGTTGTTGTGCGAGGCACAGGCCAGGATATTCAAATCAGGGGGTACATCCAGGTTCATACAAGGAGTTCTCCGGCTGGTCTTGCAAGCGCACCACTTCAATGACATGTTGCACGAAGTACCTGCGTCTATAAGTACAGAAGCATTCAGAGACAACCCCCTTAACCGTTTGGTGCAGGTAGAGCGTGGCAGGGTTTTTACAAATTTAGCACGTCAAATCGATGCTGGTATACACCCGACTTCGATGTTCGAAGACCCTGTTTTTAACAAGTGTGCTAACGGGATCCGGCGAACAGCTCACCAGAGCGAATGCGATTGGCGTCGTGATGGCCTGCGGATCAAATGCAAGAGTTCTCAGATGCCTTTGTCTTCTTCTGAACAGCGATGGAGAATCAGGTTTTGCGGGGTCAAGCTTGCATACCAGGCTGTGAGAGTAATTCCTGCGTTCGACGAGTTGTTTCTTGTGCTATTCCCCCCGAGCCACTTGTATTTTTACATTCGCAGTGGAACCTTGGGTGTTACGACCGTTGGTCGGGAAATGACGCATTCAAGAGGACATGACATTGAGTTTGGTGGCCCCCGTGGTGAAGGGAACTGGGACAGGGCCTTGGTGAAGATATTGCGGCACTTGGACTGCATGTCTAATAGTTGTTCCCGTTTGGCAGTGATGGAATGCACAGATCCACGCGTTCAAGGATATTGCAGCTTGATTTTTCGAAGTTCAAGGAAGACATCTATGTAGACAGCCCTCTGGGCAGAGCATCGCCCGTGGAGCGGGGTCTTCGAATCGAATCGCTGGCTCGTAAGGTGGAATCCATGGTGCACGACGGGTCGGTCATCACGGATGCAGATCGCAGTAGCAGAGTGCGGTGCGATTGGAAGCGGGGTGATATGCGCATTGAGTGCAAGAGTTCCAGCTTGCAATGGGAGCGTTCTCGTGAGTGCTGGAGTCTTCGCTTTACGGGAATAGAAATGGCTGGTTGCCTTGGCGGCAGCATACGCGGTTTCGATGAATTGCTTCTCTGTGTATATACACCGAGGGGTATTTATATCTATCGCCACGACCTTGCCTTGGGTATGTCATCGAGCGGTCATATCACGAAGTGGAGCGGGCATCAGGTCCGATTATATGGCCCTCGCAAGCAGTATGAGTGGCAGACAGCCCTCAACGCGCTCCTTTTGAAGCTTGATGGTTCAGGGTGCCAGCGAATAGCCTGGATTCGTTGGTAGGAAAAGGTGTAACATGTTCGTGTTACCAATGACTTTCGGAATAGGCGCGAACCCCAAACTTGGTCGGAGGCGGGACGACATGCAGGGTGTCAGACGTTCATCCTGGAGCCCAACATTTTATTGGGAATTGGCGCCGTTGGAGATCCAAACGAGGCATAGTCTGCCCGGAAGCACGGGCAGTCTTTTCAGACTTGCTTCAAGCGGACCCAGAAGCGCAGCACACGGATCGTTGACGGCAGGGGGGGCCAGTTGCAGCAAACGGTTTTGTAGCAGTGCCTCGGCATTTTGGCGTTTCACCATTCTTCGTTGTCAGCTGCAGGAGCCGCCGATGTTTTGGGTATTCCACTCTGATAGGGGTAGTGTTTCGTTGACCGGCTGTCACGCTAACCGCTAGATGTTACCGAAGTCGAGTTCGGACAGAGGGCGTGACCGAAAAAAAAAGCGCCCAGGAGGCCTCCAAGATGGCTTCAGGACCGCCCAAGAGGCTCCCGAGACGGTTCCAAGAGGTCTCCAAGATGGTCGAACATGGCCTCCAAGCATGCTGAGATGGCCTCCGAGACGGCTCTGAAGCTCCTCAAGAGGGCCCAAGTCGGCCCAGAGAGGCTCCCAAGACGTCTTCCGACGACGTCAGACGGGCCCAGAACGCCCTAAGATTGCCAAAGAGGCCCCCAAGAAGATTTCGACGACCCTCAAGAGGCCCAAGAAGGCTCCCGAGAGACCTCCAAGAGGCCTCAAGGAAGCTCCCAGGAGGCCCCAAAAGTGACCCAACAGGCTCCCGCGAGGTCTCCCCCGAAGAGGCGATTTTGAGGGCACTCCCAGGGGGACTTTAATGAAGGATCCCCCTTTTTGATGGATATCCTTCGAGATCGCCCCAGGGACGAGCCCAAGGCACCGACGACGGTCCCAAGAGATTCCTAAGAGGACTCCGGAAGCTCCCAAGTTTGTTCCAAGAGGGCCCCGATACTGTGCCAAGATGCCTCCAAGAGGCTCCCAGAGCGATATTTCCCGCGTTTATGGGTGACTCCCGTCGTCTTCGTCGTCGTCGTCCTCGTCGTCGTCGTTATCGTCGTTGCCCCCCCGAGCCTGGCGCTGGGGGAGGGTGGAGGGGGGAGGCTGGATCATAAGGAGGAGGGAGAAGGAGGCGGAGGAGAGGGAGGAAGAGGAGGAGGCATGAGGAGGGAGGAGGGGGGACGAGTTGGGAAGACGAGGGAGGAGGCGGAAGGATGAGCAGGAGGATGGAGGAGGAGGGAGCAAGGAGGAGGAGGAGGGAAGAGGATGGAGGAGGGGAGGAGAGGAGGGGGAGGAGAGGAGGGGGAGGAGGGGGAGGAGGGGCAGGAGGTTGGATGACCGAATACAGGAGCAAGTGTGATGAAGACTATGGTGATTCTGACGGTGGTGATGCTGATGAAGATTTTGATGGTGGCGATCATGATGAGTATGAAGATGATGTCGGTGATGGCAATAATTCGGACTTCAACGACGACGATGTTGAGGATGATGGTGAAACTTACCGGGATGATGACGATGAGAAGATGAGGATGATGATGGTGGTGGCGAGGACGACGAGGACGATGACGACGACGAGAATGATGATGATGCTGATGATGATGTTGATGATGATGATGATACTTATGATGATGTTGATGATGGTGATGATGATGACGATGATGATGCTGATGATGATGCTGATGATGATGATGGTGGTGGTGGTGGTGGTACTGAGGATGCTGATGATGGTGATGATGAGAATATGATTACATGTGCACGATTTGTTTCTTATTCCCCATATCCTAAGATGGGGTTCTTGTTATTACTTGGACGCCTCCTACTCCTCCTCCTCCTCCTTCCTCCTCCTCTTTTCTCCCCCCCTCCTGTCGGACATACTTAGACTTGCTCATACACAGACTTACTCATACTCAGACTTACCCATACTCAGACTTACTCATACTCAGACTTACTCACACTCAGACATACTCATATACAGACTTACTCATACACAGACTTACTCATACACAGTATTAGTCATACCCAGACGTACACATACACAGACTTACTCATACACAGACTTACTCATACTCAGCACCCCTAAGGGGAGCCGCCAGGGGTGGTTGCACGGGCTCGTTCGCGGCCATTTTGTGGGGATGTCTCAGGCGGTTTGCCTGTTTCTGTGCCCAACATCCTTCGCTTTCGGAGCAGATTTGGAGGATGTCTCGAGCGAGGCGCTCATTTCAGCACCCCTAAGGGGAGCCGCCAGGGGTGGTTGCACGGGCTCGTTCGCGGCCATTTTGTGGGGATGTCTCAGGCGGTTTGCCTGTTTCTGTGCCCAACATCCTTCGCTTTCGGAGCAGATTTGGAGGATGTCTCGAGCGAGGCGCTCATTTCAGCACCCCTAAGGGGAGCCGCCAGGGGTGGTTGCACGGGCTCGTTCGCGGCCATTTTGTGGGGATGTCTCAGGCGGTTTGCCTGTTTCTGTGCCCAACATCCTTCGCTTTCGGAGCAGATTTGGAGGATGTCTCGAGCGAGGCGCTCATTTCAGCACCCCTAAGGGGAGCCGCCAGGGGTGGTTGCACGGGCTCGTTCGCGGCCATTTTGTGGGGATGTCTCAGGCGGTTTGCCTGTTTCTGTGCCCAACATCCTTCGCTTCGGAGCAGATTTGGAGGATGTCTCGAGCGAGGCGCTCATTTCAGCACCCCTAAGGGGAGCCGCCAGGGGTGGTTGCACGGGCTCGTTCGCGGCCATTTTGTGGGGATGTCTCAGGCGGTTTGCCTGTTTCTGTGCCCAACATCCTTCGCTTTCGGAGCAGATTTGGAGGATGTCTCGAGCGAGGCGCTCATTTTCACCCCCCAGGTGGGCCAGATTTTGAGGATGTCTCGATCGGTTTGCTAGTTTTGGTGGCCAGGCTCGTGGGCGCAGATTCTTCTCAGGATGCCACAGGAGGCTCCAACAGGCTCCAGGAGGCTCCAGGAGACCACATGAGGTCCCAGGAGGCATCAGGAGGCCACAGAAAGACTCAAGAGGCTACAGGATGTCCCAAGAGGCTCCAGGAGGCCCCAGGAAGCTCCAGAAGGCTTCAGGAAACCACAGGAGGCCCCAGGAGGCAACAGGAAGCGCCAGGAGGCCTCGGAAGGCAACAGGAGGCCCCGAGAGGCCCCAGGAGCAGGAGGCCTCAGAAGGCAACAGGAGTGGCTCCAATCCCATGTGTTTTACGTATGCTCCTATCGATTGGGCCTCACCTGGAGCACGATTCTTTGATGTTCTACGTATGTTTCTATAGATGGTCCTTCTCCTGTGTACACAATCCTAAATGTTTTACTCATGTTCCTATGTATTGGGCCTCTCCTGGGGCACGAGTCCTTGGTGTTTTACGCGTGTTCCTATAGATTGCCCTTCTCCTGTGGCTCTAATCCGCAATGTTTTATGTACGTCTGTTGCTATAGATTGCGCCTCTCCTGGGGCACGAAACCTTCCTAGGAGGTCCCAGGAGGTCCCAAGAGGCTCCTGGAGACCCCAGGAAGCCCCAGTAGGTTTCAGGAGGCCCCAGGAGGCCCCAGGCTCATGCACAGAGACGCGCTCGTACTACTGAGGCTCATTCACACTCCAATTCATTCGCAGTTAGATTGATGTCCAGACCGTCACAACTGAAGCCCGTTAATATTCGAAAGCTCTTGCGCCTAGACATTCACGGCGGACAGGTCCATGCGAGTAGATGCACATATGGGGAGCTCCACGCAGTGAATAATCCTAGTGGCTTTCCGCCCAACCCACCGCCGTGCTAGGGTGCTAGGGTTGTAGGGTTGATGCCTCTTGTATGTGTGTGTCGGGGTGTCCTGGGCAGCTTCTCGGTGGCCTGTTGGACGCAGTTCGGGGGCCTTTTCGGGACAGTTGCGGGGCCTGTTGGGCATCTTGGGGCCTATTGGGGTCCCCATGAGGCCTCCTGGGGGGCCTCTCAGAGGCCTCGTGGGCTTTCTTGGGAGCCTCTTGCGCCGGAAGACTCGAAGTGTTGGGTCGGGTTCCTTCTCTGGGGCTTTTGTTGGGTCCGTCTTGGGGCCCTCTCGGAGCGCCTTGGGTGCCTCTGAGGTAGTCCTGGAGCTTTCTTGGGCCGTCTTGGGGCCCTCTTGAGTAGCCTTGGGGCTCCTTGGGCAGTTTTGGGGCGCTCTTGGGAGCCTGTTTGGCTGCCTTGGTGCGATCTTCGGGGCCTCTTGGGCCGTCTTGGAGCGTCGGAAACCCGAAAAGGCGAGCATGTCAAAATCCATCAAAAACTATCGGACAACAGACGATTTTGGCCTCATGAGCCCCGTTTGGGGGTGCTGTTGGAGTGCTCTTGGGGCCTCTTGGGGGGCCGTTTGGGCGTTCTTCGGGCCTCATGGGAATTCTTGGAGACGTCTTGGGCCGTCTTAGAGGCTTCTTGAAGGCCTTTGGGGCCGTCATGACGCCATCTTGGGCCGTCTTGGGTACATCTTGGGCCGTCTTCGAAATATCTTGCAGCAATCTTGGGCTCTCTGGCATCCGGGGTGGCACTCTGCTGTGTTTCCCACGACCCGACCCCCCTCTGGAAAACGGAGCACAGCGCGTCCCCCCCCCCCACCCCACCGCCCCCCCCCTACCCCGGCAGAGCCACCCCAGCCTCCCCCCCAGCAGAGCAGAAGCTCAGGAACTGAAGCTGAGGCTACATCGACAACTGTTTCAAACTCACACGCCGGATCGGTGGTTACATACATATATATATATATATACATACACATATATATATACATATATATGTATATATATACATACACATATATATATATATATGTATATACATATATATATATATATATATATATATATATATATATATATATATAAAAAAAGAAATACATCAACAGCAGAAAACATAAGAGGCGACCTTCGGACCATCCTGCCACCGTGCCTGGGTTGCGGGTTCGAAGCCCAGTGAATAATGTTCGTTGGGTTCTCGTGGAAGGCCTCCCGGGAGCCGCTTGGAGGCAGTTCGGACGCCTCTTGGGGGCCGTTTTGGGACCTCGTTGGGGCCTCTTGGGGGCCTGTTGGAGCCTCTTGGGGGCCTCGTTGGGCCTCCTGGGCGCCTCTTAGGGCCTCATGCGGGCCTCTTGGAGCGGAAGGCTCGGATTTTTGGTTAGTGTTCCCTCCCTTTGGGGCCGTCTTGGGGCCCTCTTGGGCCGTTTCGGGGCCCTCTTGGAGGCCTCTTGGGTTGTCTTGGGCTATGTTGGGGCGGTCGTGGGGGCCTCTTAGCAGAATAGGCGAGAACGCCCAAACTCGGCAAAAACCCAAGGGACAATGATTATTGTATTCTCTCTGGGCTGTCTTGGGTGGTCTCTTGGGAGGCCTCTTTGGGCGTATCGGAGGCCTCTTGGGCCGTCTGGGGGCCATCTTGAGCGTCTTTGAGCGAACACTCGGCGATTCGGGGCCCTCTTGGACCGTCGCGGGGGCTTCTTAGGGCCCTCGTGGCCCGGAAAATTGATGCGAGAACACTTCCCCGAACCCAGGAGGCACGCGGGAAGCCTCAAGAGATTGCGGCTCTCGGGGTCCGGGCAAGACCCTTCAGGAGTGAGGACTGAGGCTTTGATAATCAAAGGACGCGAAGATCGGGACAAAATCGGATCGGGATAACTCGAAATCTCTGAGAATCGGCGGGTTTGGAGGATGTATTGGGCGCGCGGCCGCTCCAGAGCGTTCTGGAACGCTCTGAGAGCGCTCCGGAACGCTCTGGAGCGATTTATCCCGATCCTAGCCCTGTTTTAAGTGAGGACTGAGGCTTAGAGAATTTGGCAAAGGACCTGAGGACACGCCCACTGCGTGCCCAGAGGCACGGCGGCGGACGCAATTCGGGAACTCGCGTGAAACAGCATGCGTATGCCATAGGACACGTCAAGAAGCGATGGCCTGGGTAAGAGACGACGCCGTCAGAGGTTTCTGGGAGACGGTAGCTGCTGGCGGTCATTAGAGCGATGTTCCGCTGCTGGCGGCCATTACTGCTGGGACCCCCAGCTTACACGCTGAGATGAGGAAAAGGATGGAGGTGCGGAGGAGCGCTTTGCCTAAAGCCAGGTGGGCACATTCCTTGGCTTTCTGCGACAGCTCACCCCCTGCAGCAGTTCGGGTGATCTGAGCGGTCTCGCACGGGGTCCCGCCTGGTCCTTTGGTGCGGGGTTGTGTCTCACAGCGCTCCAGGTCTCGCAGGGTGGTCGGCCAGGACTCCGCGCACCCACCCGTCTTCCATAAGACGGAGCCAGTATTACACAATGGGCAGATCGGACAGACTCCCAGTGTGTGGGCCAGTGAGTGAGATCAATGGAAACACACCGCAACAACATGAATCGGAGACTGTTCGGTCAGTTGGTCAACCCACACCTGGAGATCGCCTTCCCTCGTCTGGCCCGAAAACAGATGCAGGAAATAGCCATGCTGGCGAGCGGAGCGGGGAGGGTTGATGGCAAATGGTGAGCCAGCCAGCAAGGGGGGGTGGGCAGATAAGGCTCCAGCACGGGGATGTCCAATGTCCAAACCTTCGCCCTACAGTACGAGGGGGCAACCATCCGCGATGCCCGGCGGTGGGCGAAATCGTCAGTAAGAGTTTTGGCACAGTAGCGGCTTTGCTCCGTATGCCTGGTTTCTCGAGTTTCTGGAATCTCTTCGGAGAAGGGAGGGGGGGCAACTGTAACGAGACCACGAAACCAGGGTCTGACCCGAGCGAGGCATTTGTAGATCCAGCCGTCTGCATGGAAAAATCCCGCCCACAAATCAGCCACCGCGTGCCAGGGCTGATTCTTGTGTGTGGGTGGGTCTTCTGCTCTCTCCTTCCCCCCCGCCCGGCTGGGCGCGGCCGCCTGCGCCTGTTCTCACCACGGCCCTTCTGGGGCAGCGCCCCGTGGGAACGCCTGGCACTATGACTCTACAGGCTTGCTCCACGTCCGCCGACCCCTTCTGTGAGCGTTGCGGGGCCAGGAGTGTCTGGCCGGCGGCGTCTTGTGTGAGGGTGCGGTGTCGCGCGCGGGTGGTGGCAGATACGTAGGGGGGCCAAATATGTTTGCGTGATGCCGGTGGTCTGGGGCGTGTTTTTCCGAGCGCCCTGCGTGCTGTGCACCCGGGTGCGGGGCGTCCTTCTGGGAGGTCGGCCTTTCGACCCGCAACCAAGTGGAGGACCACCGGAAGACGAAAGCAGGAGTCGTGTGCGGAAGGTGTGATCAGCGAGGCACCACCGCGAAAGATGTGGCAGATTAGTCGGAACGGGTGAAGAAGCTGTTGACGTTCGCAGCGCGCACGAAGCAGTTCGCGCGGCAACAACACATTAGCGCCGAGCAAGATAGTGAGCACGTCGCGAGGAAGAGTAAGGCTGTACGCGCGGAGTGCATTGCAGTTGGCTTGACGGCTTGCAATACGGAGGCGGGGGCCTCTTGGGGGCTCCTTGGGGCGTCTTGGCGGCCTTTTGGGGGCCTCTGGCGGCCTCTTGGGGTACTCTTGGGGCCCCCTGGACCTCGTGGGGGCGGAAAGCTAGATGTTTGAATTGTTGGTTGCCCTCTTGGGCCCGTCTTGGAGCCTTCTTGGGCCGTCTTGGGGACCTCTTGGGCCGTCTTGGGGCCATCTTGGGCCGTCGTGGGGCCGTCTTGGGGGCCTCCTGTGCGGTCTTAGGGCGGTTTTCGGGGCCTCTTGGGCCGTCTTGGAGCGTCGGAAAGCCCACGAGGCGAATTTGTGAAATTATACGTTTTACGATGGAAATTAACAAATGTCTGCGTCCAGGGACCCCCTTGGGACGCATATTGGAGGCCTCTTGGGGGCGTCTTGAGCCATCTGGAGGCCCTCTCGGGTGTCTTCGATCGCTCTTGGACCGTGCGGGACCGTGTTGAGCTCTCTTGGAAGCCATTTGGAGCGCTCCTGTAGCGCTCTTGGGGCCCGTCTTCGGGGTTCTCTTGGGCCGTCTTCGGCGCCTCTGGAGCCGTCTTGGCGCCCTCTTGGGCTGTGTTGGTGCCCTATTTGGGTTTTTTGGGGCCGTTTTGGGGCGGTCTTGGGGGCCTCTTGGGCCGTCTGGGAGCGTCGGGGAGCCCAAAAGGCGATATGTTGTATGAAAAAACGTACGTTGTACGAAGGGGACGGGCCAACGTTTGCGTCTAGAGGCTTTCTTGGGACGCATCTTGGATGCCTCTTGGGGCCTCTTGGGGGCATCTTGGGCCGTCTGGAGGCCATCTGCGGTGTCTTTGATCGCTTTTGGACCGTCTGGGGCCATATCGGGTTCTCTTGGAGGCCGCTTGGAGCGTTCCTGGAGCGTTCTTGGGGCCGTCTTTGGGGCCCTTTTGGGCCGTTTTGGACGCCTGTTGGGCCGTCTTGGTGCCCTCTTGGGCTATCTTGGGACCCTCTTGGAGGCTTCTTGGGCCGTCTTGGGGCGGTCTTCGGGGCCTCTTGGGCCGTCTGGGGAGCATCGGAAAGCCCAGAAGGCGAATGTGTGAAACTTGTATGTTTTACGGCGGCAATGGGCCAATTTTGCGTCTAGGGACCCTCTTGGGACGCATCTTGGAGGCATCTTGGGGCCTCGTGGGCGCCTCTTGGGCCGTCTAGGAGGCCTCTTAGCCCGTCTTTGGGCCATCTTGGGCGTCTTGGAGCACTCGTTTGGCGTCTCGGGGCCCTCGTGGGCCGTCTTGGAGGCCTCTTGGGGCCTTCTTGGACCGTCGCGTGGGCCCGTTTGTGCGCTTTTGGCCCGTTTCGGGACCTTCTGCTCCCCCATGGCGCGTTCGGCGGTGGATGCCCCGGGGCCGGGGGGGGGGTCAAATCTCCGGTTTAGGGTCCCTGAGGGGGGGGGTGATGGGGGGGAACTATCTCACACGCCTCGAGACCCACAAGAGGTCGGCGGATGTCCCAACCTATTGTAGCCTTAATCACTAGAGGGAGTTTCGAGACCAAAAGAGCACCGAAATTTGAGGGTTTTCACGTGTCGGGCTCTGGGAGGCGATACTCGGCCGACACCGTTTCGATACTCTTTCTGGGTGCTCGAACTCATTTTCCGGGATGTGGATCTATTGTTAGGTACGATGGGGGCAACATAAGCCTGGCAAGCCATTCCACGACCCGCGCAGGGGCCGCCGAGGAGCGCTCTTCCCCCATGGCCCCGAGGCGCGAACGCCACGAAGCGCGCTGCAAGCCGCGGCATCCTCCCTGCAGCACGGCCCGCGCAGTGCGGGCGAGCCACGCCCTCATCGCCACGCCCTTCTTTCGACCCCGCGTAGGAGTGACCCTTCGCCGGAGTGACCTTTGGTGCGGGCTCCTCGGGATCCCCCCGATCGCCGCGCTCGATGCGACAGCGGCTGCTTGCGCGCTCGGATTTGGCCACATTGCGCCCCCTTGGTCCGCGCAGGCAGGGTCACTTTTGCCCAGGGTCAGCCGATTCCTGCTTTTTCCAGTCGGGGTCGTGTTTGACCGCGCCAGGGGGGGAGGGGGCCTCCCGTCAGCGTGAGGTTGGCCAAGGCGGGGCTAGTACTGGCCGAGCCCAGACACCTGCGTCCGAAATGTTTCGATATCTCCCTCTTCCTCCTCCTCTTCCTCCTCCTCTTCCTCCTTCTCCTCCTCCTCCTCCCACCCCTCCTCCTCCTCCTCCTCCTCCTCCTCCTCCTCCTCCTCCTCCTCCTCCTCCTCCTGCCCATCCTCCCTGCTCCTCGCCTCCTCTTCGCCCTCTTGCGCTTCCTCCCTCCTCCCCACCCCCTCTGCCTCCGCCCTGCTTCTCTTCCCCGTGTTGCCTTCCCCGTCCTCCCCGGAGGCGCGAACACGCTGGACGGATCATCGGGTTCGCCCGTCCTCGTCCTGCGGGAGGGGGGCGCCTGCGTGGTCGCGGGCCTGCACCAGGACTTTGCGGCGGCGGGGGATACTTAAGTCGGGCACGTCCACGTCCCTCCAAAGGAGGAGTATGAGAACATAGTCAAACAAAAACATGGGGACGATGTTTGGTATGCTTGATCATGTTTGATGTTTCGTCCAAAATCCACCTGTAGGGGGACACGCCCGACCTAATGGTACACGTGCGACGCGGGTTCGGAAAGTCCCTTGCCCCTGCGAGACCAGCGAGGCTGGTGAGGCCGATCGAGGGCCATCTCCTCCTCCTTCTCCTTCTTCCTCCCCCTCCTCCCCCTCCTCCCCCTCCTCCTCCTCCTCCTCTCCTCCCTCCTCCCTCCTCCCTCCTCTTCTTGAATCTCGGGTCGACCAGTGGCCTCCGGGATAGCCGCTGGGTCGTGCTGGTTGGACGCATATTGGGGCCTTGGCGATTCCCGCGACGCCAAGACGGCTTCGATCTCGGCGCGGTGCCCTGTACTGCGCAGGAGACTGCAGGGCCATAGCGACGGCCGTGTTCAATGTCGGGCCAGGCGAAAGGGGGGGATTGGGAAAGGGGGGGTTACGAAATTTGCTGCATGCAGCTGGTTTCGGCCTCACCGAGGGGCCCATTCCTCGATACATGGCCGCCTCCGGCGCCGGGAGGCGCCGGGAAAATCAGCTACGTGAGCTGATTCTCAAACCCCCCCTTTGCTATCCCCCCCTTTCGCCCGACCCGACAATGCCGGCTTCCAGCATTGCAAGGGCCTGAGCATCTACTCCAGATTTCGTAACAAAAGGGAGGGGGTCTGGACCCTCCAAGGCAAGCCGTTTCAGACCTCCCCTGTGGGAGAACCCTCCAAAACATCGTCCCCAGACCCCCCCAGGCCCTCCAAGATAGCTTGGAAAAGACCCCCCCCCTAAATGAGACCCCCCTCCCTTTATTACGAAATCTGGAGTACCCAGACAGCGCAGATCTGGACATGCGCGTGCGGCACGGACAGTGGTCCAGATGTCCAGATGAGGCTTTCGGAGCCTTGGGGGTGCCCCTTCGGGGCGGCGAGAGCGCCTCGGATGAGACTTCTTGCTTGGAGTGCCGAGAGTATGTCTGAGCGGCCCAAGCGGGCGCGATGGGTGAGCAATGCTCTTGGCATCGCTCGGCCGTGTGCACTTTTTTCTCGGCGAGGACCAGTGAGGAGCATGTTTGGGGCCACCTCGCGAAAACAGCACGCGCGAAACCGCAGCACGCACGGGGAACTTAGCGGGCGAAGATCGGTAGAACATGAATGGTTTCGCTGTCGGGGGCGCCTGCCCCAGGGCGGCTGGGAAGTCTATACCCTTGCGGTGGCACGTCAAGGCATCAACTTTCCAGCCGCCCTGGGACAGGCGCCCCCGACAGCGAAACTGCTTATAGTATACCGTCTTTCGCCCGCCAGGGAACGGACGTCCGAGCGATGGGTCGGCATTGGGGGCTCGTGGGGGGGCCGCCGGACGCCTCGGGGCCGCTGCGGGCGCGATGGCTCTGCGGGGCTCCGTTCCACTGAGGCTCGGCTGGGGCCGCCCCGTGGACGTCAGGGCGGGTTCTCGTCGGGCTGCCTCGGGGGCCTCTCGGGGGCGGCCTCTCGGGCCTTCCCGGGGCGCTCTCGGGCAGTCGCGGGGCCCAGGCGCCGGACCCCTCGCAGGGAGACAAAAGCTCACGGCGGGCTCTCCGTTGCAGTTTTGTGCCCTTCGGGGGCCTCTGCGTCAAGGGAGGGAAGACCACCCGGACCCGATAATTGGCGTTTACTCAGCGGCCCTGGGCGTCTGCTGAGCAGCCCTGCTTTGTTTTTGATGAATTCTTTGCGTGCGTTCACCAAACGACTTCGCATGCCGGGGTGATTCTTATGGGAGTGGATGCTCTGCTCTCTGCTTCGGGGCCCCGGCACCATTCAGAAAAGCCCCGGGCTGAAAAGTCGATCCCGAGCGACGAGCAGCGACGAGCAGGTTGTATTTACCACCGTGGGCACGTCGTGCGCAGGGCTACGGCATTGTGCGCGGGGTGTCTCCCAGTCGTAGTACCCGTGGTCTAACAATCGGTCGTTGAAAGTAGATATGTTTGAGTTCCCAGATTCCAATTGCGCTGAGCACCTTCCTACTGCAATGATCGAGTGGCTTCACCTTTTCCGTCCTCTGTAGGGGGCGGGCGGAACTCAATATTTTTCAACGTCTTCCATTTCAATTCATGTTTCGACATACTTCTTCCGACCGATGGGTAATGCAACCTTCGAATTACAGATTCATTGCTCGCATGTCGTCTCAAGACGCCTGTCCAGGGAAAGGGTCCAGACCTTTGGAGATGAAGCACAAGGCATCGGGTGTCTGGGGGGATGCTTCTTTGTTTCTCTGGGTACATATTGCCGATGCTCCTGCCGAGTCGAAAAGTGCGTCATGGGGTATTTCGTCTGTGGAAGAATGCTCGGCCGATCCCGCGCTTCGAACAAGTAATGAAAACGTGTTTCAGCTTTGCCTTCTTGTGCAAAGCATGTCGCGCTGGCGTCAGGTGAATGCCGCTGGCATTGTGATGCCGGTTGCCTTCGCCGTACCCCAGTTTCGGCACTGACGAGCGTGATTTGGTAGAATCCCTGAAGTTCTCCCGAGGCTGTCCGAATCCCAGATCCCTCGGGTGCATATCACATTCACTGGTTGTCGCAAGAGTTGTCGGCGCTGGTTGGTCTCCCCAGGCTTCGCTGCATGCCTGTGCGGGCGTCTCTTGGGCGCTTCTGGTGCCTCCGCAGCCACTACCGCCGACTGGCAAGGGAGGAGGAGAAGGAGGAGGAACTGTTCCTCCTCCTCCTCCACCTCCTCGTCCTCCTCCTCCTCCTCCGCCTCCGCTTCTGGTGCCTCGTGAACTTCACTTGGAGGTGAGAGCGCACCTGTGCTGAGTTTTCTCCAGGTCCTTTTTCCGAATGGGCCACCGTGCTCGCGCACGCCCGTCGCCAATCGTTGGGTTCGCCTTCATTGTGGAGGTGACAGCACGTTCTTTCGTTCGTTGGGGGCCTCCTGAGTCATCTCGGGGCCTCTTCGGGACATCTTTGAGTCCTCGGGGGCTGGTTCGGCGGTCTTCCGATTTGAGGATCCCGCCTCGTTAGGCGATAGCTTTCAGGGTGGCCCCGAGAAGACCCGAAAGGAGTTCAAACTTGTCTCCAGACGGCCCCCGAGGCTCCAAGAGCACCCCAACAGATCGAAAGGATTCAAAGGGGCCCTCAACTGGCTCCTAGATGCCTCCATGAGACTCCCAGGGGTCCCCACCTTGGCATTTTTGGGGGGGCTGCTCGGGGTGATCTCAGGTCCGATTTGCCGGGCGCCCCCCAATTTTTTCTTCATCATGTGACCCTTCGTTTTTTGTTCAGAGTGGCTCACTCACTTGCTCACAAAGGATGTCCAAAGGTTTCAAGGTGGCTCCCAGATGCCTCCATGAGGCTCCCAGAGGTTCCCACGATGGCAATTGTTTTGGGGGCTGCACGGGATGACCTCAGGTTCGCTTTGCAGGGTGCTCATCCACATGTTGTCTTCAAGCATTTGATCCACAAATTTCTTCACAATGGCTCGCCAAGCAATGGATTCTGGATGAGCCAGTGGGGATAATTTTTTGGTTCGCGGCTCCAAGGCGAGGGACAAGGAGCGGGCACAACGTCCGGGGCGCGGTACGATGTAAATTGGCCGCAGTGGCGTATGCACATGCCAAGGACAAAATGCCCCTCATTGAGACGCAGACAGCGTCGGCAGGTGACCGGCCCAGACATCCCGGCAGGTGGGGAAGCAAAGGCGCGGCGACCGGCCGGTGGGGATAAGCGAAGCGTAACGAATGTCAAGCACCTTCCCACCGCGTGTCTGGTCGTTCCCTACACGCCCCATCCCTCGCACCAAGCCATGTGCGGTGCGAAACACGCTTTGACGATGTGAGATCACGTTTAGCTGCCATCCACCAAGCATGTGAATTGCGCGTGAACGCGCAGCAGTTGTAGTATTGTCTCACTCCTTGCACGCTGGGCATCATCTGCAGTCGCACTATCGGTTCCACGATTACGGCGCGCGGACGCGTCTGATTCGACAGTTGACAGTTTCGTTGATGGGGCATGCGTTCGCATTGTGTGGGTGTCTGCTTGATCGCCCCGCGGTACCAGTCCTGCTGGCGCTTGCCGACCTCATCGTCGGTTGCGGCTCCGATCCCCGCGCGCATCCCCACCTGCGGCGGCCGCCCCCCCTGGGCACCGTCGGAGGAAGAGGAGGAGGAGGAGGAGGATGAGGAGGAGGAGGAGGAGGAGGAGGAGGAGGAAGAGGCGGAGGAGGAAGAGGAGGAGGAGGAGGAGGAGGAGGAGGAGGAGGAGTAGACGGCTCGATTCCCGGCAGGGTCCGGGGCCAGCCAGAGCCCGGCGCGGCGATCCGTGTTCGGCCCGGTCCGGGGCGATTCGTGAGCGATCCAAGCCGATTCAGCGATTCGTGTTGGCCCAGGCCTGCCGCTGCCAGTGCGCCGACCGCTGCGCATCCCCGAGGCGCGGCCCTGCCGACCCAGACCCCCTCGCGTAGTGAAAAAGCATGTTTTTGATCCGCGGGTCGAGAGCGCACCTCTTCCGGTCGTAGCTAAGCGGGCCGCGCAAGGAGGGGCCTCACATCAGGGCCAGGTGGGGGCAAAGCCCCAGAAGCGTTGTGAAAAAATAAGGCGGGAGGTATTTCCATATGTTCGGCCTCCGGAGTCCCTTGCCAGGCCCCTTGCGGGGCCCAGGGAGCGTCAAAAAACGCTTTCTGTGGAAAAATTATGTTCAGGGGGAAAGGTCCAGAATTCTGGGGGTCGACTTTCGGGGGCGGCAAAGAGGGGGGTGATGACTAGGGGTGTGTGGATATCATGACGGGGGCCATGATATTTCCCCAGATGTCATGGCGCCTCTTCTTATTCCATGACGTCCCTGGCCCCCCCGCTGGGCCGCGCACATGCCGCCGGTCATGATTTGCACCCCCCCTCATGGACACCCCCCTCTTGGCCGCTCCCGAGACTTCGCGAAGGAATCACGACGTCGGGGATGTGGTCGCCGCGCTTTCCGCGCCTCCCCCCCCCGCCGCCCAGGGCCGCAGCGCAGAGGCGGGGGCCAATTACGGGCTGCGCCTCGGCCCAGCGCTGGCGGACGCGGTGCGGAGGCGCGGGCAGTGGGCCCGGAGCCCCCTCCCGGAGACAGCGGTGGGCAGGTTCTGGAGTGTAGCTGTATCGGCGTCGGCCCAACATACTAACATTATGTCGGGCGTGTCCCCCTACAGGGGGATTTTCGATGAAAAATAAAAACAATTACAGCAAAAGTGTACCCAAAATGTAAAAAAATACACCCAAAATAGTCCCCATACTATTTTTGCATTCTTTTTCCATTATTTTTGGGGTATTTTTTATTGTTCGTTGAAAATCCCCCTGTAGGGGGACAGGCCCGACTTCATACTAACACTATGTGTGCGTCGCCCCCCCAGGGGCGACGCGCCCACCGAGAAGTCTTGGAGCATCGGCGTCGTGACGGGCGCTTTCTGGCCACGCCGCTCGGGCAACGATGCACTGCAAGACGGGTACACTAGATGTCCAGGTCGGACGCGCGCCTCCGCGGAGGACATACAGTACTATTCTGTCCGTCAGCATCCCATCAGGTGATCTTTTTTCATTCCTCGTTTTGCCGATCGGCGCGGGCCCTCGCTCCCCCCCTCCCCCCCCCCATGGAGTAGGTCCTGGCTGTTTGGGGCTCCTGCTTCGAGCGGGTGGAGCCTTCCCCAGGGGCAGCACTCTCACAAGCAGTCGCGCTACGCAGAGGTCCGGAGCCAGACCTCCCCCCCCTCCCCGCCGCCTTGCCGCCCAATGTCGAAACGCCGAGTCAGAAGACGCTCACCAGGGGAGGGCGCGTGGAGACAGGGCCGTTGGCCTTCGGGGGGGCGCAGCCCAGGCCGGCACTCAGTGGGCCCTGGAAACGACAGGGACGTTTTTTCACGGGTTCCGTTTTGCCATTTTTGTTGCCGGTTCCGACGCCGTTTTTTTTGGGGGGGTTCCGTCACCGTTTTTTGACCGGTTCCGGCTCCGGTTCCAATTCTGGAGCCGTTTTTTTGCCGTTTCCGGTCGCCGTTTTTTTGCCGTTTCCATTTTCAAGGGACATTTTTTGGAAACGGTGAAAAAACGGCCCTGCCGTTTCCGGGGCCCACAAACGGCCGGCAGCACTCTTGTGTACGTCGCCCGCGCGGCAGAGGCGAGGCCCGCGCGCCGGAGCGAGGCAGGGGCACACGTGCTCTGCGGAACCCGTGCTAGCAATAAAGATTGCAGCCGACATTGAAATTCGCAAATTATTTCCGTCTTGACGACGAATTCTGGTAGGAGATTATGTATACGCACAACTGCCAAAGTTGAATGCAGAATGCAATCTGGGGCTGGGTACACAAAATTCTTTGCAAAATGACGGAAATGTCTGGCAACGCGGAGGATAGCCCGCGTGCGGGAGGGAAGTGCAGAGACCCAGCGGATTCAGAAACGGCAGCGGCAACGCGGATTGGCCCGCGGGGCCGGCAGGCGATCGTTTGTTGATTCATTGTTGTGCCGATCGGCGCGGGCCCTCGCCCCCCCCTCCCCATCCCCCCCATGAAGTAGATTTTGGCTGTTTTTGGCGCCTGTTTCGAGCAGGTGGGGTCTCCCCTACAGGACGCACTGTTGCAAATGGTCGCACTAAACAGAGGTCCAGAGCCAGAGCCTTCCCCCCCCCCTTCCGCCCAATGTCGAAACGCCGAAGAAGAAAACGCTCACGAGTCCCAGGTGCCAATCTACTTGAAGCGCCTTCCTACTTCAATGATCGAGTGGCTTCACCTTCGCCGTCCTCCTTTGGGGGCGGCCGGAACCCAATCTACGTTCAGCGTCTTCCTGCTTCATGGTTTTACCTACTTCTTCCGACCGATGGGCAGCCCGCATGCGGGAAGGGAGGAGAGGGCCGGCAGCACAAGCGCAGTACAGAGACCCAGGGGGGTCACACCAGGTTGGGGCCTTGGGCCAGCCCCCTCTCGGGACCTCCAAGGCGACCCAGGAGATTGAGAAGGCCTTACGGCTGGTGCCTCCGACCCTGAAGACGACGACGGCGACGAGGAGGAGGAGGACGAGGAGGAGGAGGAGGAGGAGGAGCAGGAGAACCCTTTAGGGGCCTCCAGAGAGCTTCTTGGGGCCGAGGGCTCCAGCTGTCCGTTTCAGTCCTCCGTCTGGCGACTCTCTTGGAGCCGTCCTGGCGCTCTTCGGGAGGGTGGGAAGACTATCAGGAGGACGAGGAGGACCGGGGGGGGGTGGCGCTTCTGGAAAGCTGCAGAAGTCCCGCAGAGACACCTAACAGGTGTTCAAGCACGCATAAGGTGAGAGGGCACAAGGGCGCATCTATGATCAAGTCGGGCCTGTCCCTCTTCAGGAGGAAGATCCAAAAGTTGTCAAAAATAGTCTGGAGACGATTGTTTGACAATTTTGGTGTATTTTAGGTCATTGTTTCATTATCTTTTATTTTTCGTCCAAAATCCCCTTGTAGGGGGACAGGCCCGAATTAAATCCATGAGGAAGAGGGACGTCCGGGGACCCAGACCCCCTGGCGTCGTGGAAAATTCACGACGAGTGGTGTTCTGACGTGTTTGGCCTTCAGGCTTGAACGGGTCGGGGACCACCAAACATCGACCCAGGACGCAGAACTGGTGGTTACCAGAGGGTAGGTGCTTCAGCTACCGAGCCGGGTGTCCCAGTGAACGTTCTGGCCCATGTGTCGATGGAGGAGTGGGTCGGCGTTTGCAGTGGAAATGCTGGGGTGTCGCACAACAGGGGCGAAGCAGGGAGTAAAGCAAGGCAGGGTGGAAGGGAGAAGGGAGGGATAGGAGAAGGAGGATAAGCGGGGGGGGGAGGGAGACAACCCAGCTTAGGAGACAGGGCCGCTGGCGACGGCGACGGCGACGACGACGGCGAGGGCGACGACGACGACGACGACGACGGCGAGGGCGACGGCGACGGCGACGCGACGGCGGAGACGACGACGATGACGAAGAGGACGACGACGACGACGTCGACGACGACGACGGCGACGACGCTGAGGCAGTCTTGCAGGTCCTTTGGGGCCATCTTGGGCCGTCTTGGGGCTCTCTTTGGTTGTCTAGGGACTCTCGGCTGTCTGGTGCCTAGGGGCCGTCTTGAGAAGCCGAAAGGCTTTCTAAGGCCGTCTTTGGTCCCGCGGGAGGCCCTCGTGGGCCGTCTTGGACCTTGGATGCCCCTTGGTTCTCGTGGGGTCCTCTTGGGCCATCTTTGGACCCTCGTGCTGGCCTGCTGGGCCGTCTTGGTGCCATCGTGGGCTTCTTGGCCGTCTTGAGCTGACGGAAGCCCGAAAAGGCGAGACTGCGAACAAATCGCTCACAATCCCAAGAGAAACAAACCAGCAAGCTCGGCCCCTGCGGGCCCTACGGAAGTCCCCCTTTTGGGCCCTCCTAGAAGGCATCTGGGCTGTCTTGAGGCCATATTCCGCTGCCTTTGGGACATCTCGGCTTGTTTCCGAGGCATTCTGGGCCATCTTGATTACCTTCGTTGCCTGGCACTCTTTGGAAGCTCGGATCGAGGCCACATGATTCTTCTACGCGGGATTGTGGCCTCGGGACCTGGGAGCAGCGGGTATACATGCAGCTGTCTGGTGGTTCAGGGGGGGAGTCCCTCAGCAGCAGAGTGCAAAACCCGTCCGACGCCGCACCTGGCCTGCAAGACGACCGCGCCGCGCAGGCACGGTGGCGCATCGTTGTTGCACTCGCCAGTGTGCAGGTGCATGGCCGGCACCGCCGCCGCTCTGGCTCGAGACGCCCTTCCCCGCCGCCCCGTGCCAGCTCCTGCCCCCGGGCGGCTCCCCCTCCGCCGCGCGCTTTTGATCCCCACTCTGCACGCAAGAAATGGGTACTGAAAGAATGGGAACAATGCCCAACAGCGGATCTTGTTCATTTTGAACAGGGCTCGCTGTCCACGCCGCCGCGGCCAGTGTCCATTCGAGACAGAAGGCCGCCTGCCCAACAGCGGCTGCTGTTGGCTTGGGACAACATTTGTTGTTGGGCATAGTGTCCATTCTTTCCGTACCCATTTCGGGCGTCCAAACCCACCCGCGCCTCTCCCGAGCGGCCATGTCCCGCGACCGCCGCGCGCTGCGCAGGTTCCCGGGCCGGAAGCGCGTGGGGCGGCGCCGCGGCGGCCGCGCAGCGGGGGGGCCTCCCGGCAGCGCCCAGCAGGCGCCGGCGGAGGCGGAGCCCAAGGCTCGGGGATGGACAGACCTCCTGCCCTGACACGTCGATTAAGGAATTGGCCGTGTTCGGTGCGCGAGAGGGCGTCGCGGCCGTCATTCCTGCGGGTCCAGGTCCGCCAGTTTCGGTCCCAGGCCCTTTTCTCTAAAGGGTGGTTTACTGAAGGGAGGTTTATCCACCGCCGACAGGCGGCCCTGGCGCTGGCCTCGTGGCAGCTGGGGAGCGTGGAGGCGCTGCGGGAGGCCATGCGGTGCGACGGCGAGCAGCTCCGTGCCGGCTTCGCCCGCGACAGGCGCACGCGGGTGCGGGCAGTGCAGGCCCTGTTCGCTGCTATGCGTGCGGAGGCCTTCGGCGGTGTCAAGAGGCTGGTGTGGGCCTTTCTGGACGAGCCCCGGGTCTGGCAGTTCCTCGCGGATGCGGGCTGGACGAGTTGCGACGACGCCGTCCAGGACGCGCTGAACGACGCCGAAAAGAGGGGCCTTGGGCAGGTGGAGATCTCCACCTCGGTCTGGACCCACCAGTATTGCCTCGAGGACATGTCCCAGACAAACGTCCAGACTGGCAGGTGCCGCCTGCTGCGCCGCGTCAGCCCGTGGGCGCCCGTGCTGTCGGTGTCCCGGTGGCAGTACTCCACGCGGTTCGGCTGGAGCGACTGCGACCTGGAGATGCATGGCTTGTTGGCGGAGGCTCTCGCCGAGGCAGGACTCGTTTCGATTCCTCCGATTGGATTCGATTCGACTTCGAGGGCTTCCGATTCCGACTCGATTCGATTTAGGATTCCGATTTGGGTTCCGATTTGTCATTGGAGGCGTACTAGCCTCTCGATGTCCGCCGATCCGGCTTTTTCCGACTCGGTTGCCGATTTCCGCCGATCCGATCCATTTCGATCGCCGATCCGATTCGATTCGGGGCTCTCCTGCCGAGGCGGAAGCGCTGGGCGAAGCGGTCGTGCGTCGCACAGTTCGCGGCGCAGAGTACGACTTCGACTTGCAGGCCCTCACGCAGGCCAATGTACACACCGGGCGCGTGCGGGCGCTCCGGTATGGTCCTCCAGTGGTCGGCAGTGGCCCGTGAGCGGTCAGGCGTGAGGCAGTGCATCTCTATGAAGTGCTGAGGCTGCGCTCGGGGGCGATGCGAGAGCGCAGCCCAGAGGACGAGAGGAAGGACTAGACGGATGGGAGAATCGCGCTTACATCGCCATCAGTATTGTCGTCCCGCGAGCCCCAATGGTCGGTAGAAATTGCTTCGAGGTGTACAGGTTGTACAGATGCTGGGCAATAGTGTACAGATTCCAGCTCGAAGTGGCCGCGCGAGGACGAGCTGAGCGTTCGCACTCTCGGCATCAAAACAAGCATAATCCAGGAGCCTGCGGCAGACTGTACTTGCGTGCTTGCGCAGCACTCTTTGTCTTGACCTTTGGAGAACCACCCAGAAGGCTGTAGCATGTGGCAGCTCGTCTTGTCCCCCGAACTCCAGAGGGGCAGCAGCGTGCGTCGCGCTGTTCCGCAGGCCCGATGGTGTGGTTGTCCTTCTCGGGGCCCAGACTGCCGTGGCACGCAGCACCTGCCTTTCACAGTTCACAGATGGACGTGACGCGTAGCAATCCTCCTACTCCTTCTCCTCCTCTTGCTCCTCCTCCTCCTCCTCCCTCCTCTCCTCCTCCTCCTCCTCCTCCTCCTCCTCCTCCTCCTCCTCCTCCCCCTCCTCCCCCTCCTCCTCCTCCTCCTCCTCCGCCTCCTCCTCCTCCTCCTCCTCCTCCTCCACCTCCTCCTTTTCTCCCTCCTCCTCTTCGTTCCCCAGATCACAGAGGGGCGTAACGCGTACCCATCGGTCATTGAAAGTAGGTCCTTGTTTTTGGATTCCCATATTCTAATCTACGTTAAGCGCCTTCCTACTTCAAGGCTCGAGTGGCTTCACCTTTTCCCTTCTCCCAAGGGGGCGGGCGGACACCCACTTTACTTTCAACGCCTGCCTTCTGCATGGTTCTACCTACTTCTTCCGACCGATGGGTGACAGTTCGTTTTCCCCAGCAGGGAGCGCCCTAACATGTGACATTCGGTTAGCCATGGCCTGGAGTGCCGCAGCATGCGACGTCGGGGGCGCTTTGCCTCCTGCGGCCTGCTGGAGGGCTCCTGGGGAGCATCTTCTGGCTTCTTCGGAGCCTGCTCGGGGGTCTTGCTGGCAGTCTTGGACGGTCTTGCGGCCGTCTGTTGTGCTGCTCTGCGAGCCGTTCTGGAGGTTCCTGGAGGCCTCCAGCGGCCGTCCCGGGGCAGTCTCGGGCTCGCCCCGAGGCCGGTTCCGGAGGGTGATGGTTTTTGTTGCATTGTTTTGCCGATCGGCCCGGGTCTTCGCACCCCCTCCTCCCCCACCCCCCCATGGAATTCGGGCGCGGAAAAGAGGGGGGCCTCAAACCACGACAGCCAACATCATGCAGTGGCAGCCGCGCCGTCACAACAATGTAGCCGACCACATTGCAAACCACGTCCTCGAGAGCAAGATCTCGTGGTCCTGGCAGGAGGTTTCGTCCGTCCAGAGCAACCCATCGCGTCTGACGTTCTGCTGCGACGGCGGGCTCTCGTCTGGCATCGGAGCCTCTGCGTACGTTCTCCTGGGTATGAATGACGAGAGCGGCGCCCTAATGGCTACCGGGGGCGCATACTTCCAAAGCTGCAAGAGCACCTTCGAGGCCGAGGTCGTCGCCTTGGACACGGGTCTGAGAGCTCTTCTGAACGCCTTCTCTTCCTCCTCTGCCGGCCCTCTCGTCCCCTCCCCTCGTGGTTCCAACAGTTTTACATAGCACACAGCGCCGCCAATCTGTCTCCGGAGAGGTATAGCACAGGCAGTCCATGGACTCGAGCCGGAGAAAGAAAGAAAGAAAAGAAGGGGGTGATGACTAGGGGGGGGGATTCCATGGCGCGGGCCATGATTTTTCCCCAGATTTCACGGCGCCTCTTCTTGTTTCATTGCGTCCCAGGCCCCCCCGCTGGGCCGCGCACGTGCCGCCGGTCATGATTTGCACCCCCCCCTCTTGGACACCCCCCTCTTGGCTGCTCCCGAGATCGGCGCAGGTCCTCGCACCCCCTCTTCCCCACCCCCCCATGGAGTAGATCTTGGTTGTTTCGGGCGCCTGCTTCGGGCAGGTGGAGCCTCCCCACAAGGGACGCACTGCTGCAAACAGTCGCGCTGGGCAGAGGTCCGGAGCCGGACCCGCTTTTCTTCCGCCCGATGTCGAGACGTTGGATAAGAAAACGCTTACGAGAGTTGATGCCGTTTGCTCCTTGCGTCGCTTCGGGTCCTCTTGGGATGAATCGCGGCGTCATCTTGGGGGTCCGCGCGGCCTCTTGGCACGAGAGAGGGTAACAGACTGAATACGTAGCAATACTTGACTCATTATTTGCGTCTGTGTGTGCGTGCGTGCGTGTGCGTGTGCGTGTGCGTGTGCGGGTGCGGGCGTGGGTGTGGGTGTGTGTGTGTGCGTGTGAGTGAAGCTTCTGAGGGTCTCCTCGAAGGCCTCTTCGGAGCCTCCTGTGCCTTCTTGGCCGTGTCTGCTTGGTCGCCTCCTAGGGCACCTTGGGCCCCTCTTGCAGTTTTCTCGGGGTCTGCTGGGCCACTCATGAGGCCATGTTAGGCCATATTTGCAGACCCTCCCCCGCAAACCCCTCTGAGCCGCGGTCGCCTGTGTAAAAACGCGTCGCGCGGTGACCTCGAGAACCTCGCGAACCTTTGCCTCCGGTAGGCGCCCCACGCGAGACGGACGTGGCTTGGCGACTCGAGGGCCCCACCCCCGTCGCCACGCCGAGGCGCAGTTCGAGGGGTTGGACAGCATGAGACGTAGGAGGGGGTCCACGGAGCGGATACCGTGGAAGCACACACACACACACACACACGCACATATATATATGTATATATATATATATAACATGTGTATATACGTATGCACGGGAACAAAAAGCGGCATGAACACAAAAACTCGGAGGTCCGCGCGGATTCCTCGGATCGGCGCTCGGCCCCCCCTTGGCGCCGCTTCCGGAGGGGATTCCAGGCCAGATCCCAGGAATTTGCGCAGAACGCCAACGGTTTTTGTGGTGTTCTTTTTGATATACATTATACATTACACACCCCGATGTACAAATACCACCAAATGTACATTATACACACCCCGATGCCGATGCCCCCCACACTTCTCCCAGGGTGCGTCCTGACCGGGGCCCAGCCGCGGCGACGAAGGACGTGTGCAACAGTGCGGGCGACGCGACAGCTCCTCTTCTGGGCGCGCTCGCTTGCGCGAGCGCGCCCAACACTGGGCGCGCCGCCACTCGGCGCGCGCCCGCGCGCGGACTCGTAGGGCTCGCTTCGACCCCCCCGATTCGATTCGATCTCGCCGGGGTTGGCGGGGTGGCGGGTTGGCTGGGGTTGTTGCGGGGTGGCTGGTTGGGCTGGTTGAGCCGGTTGAGTTGTTTGGGTGGCTGGTTGGTTGGAATGGCTGGTTGGGCTGGCTAGGGCAATTGGTTTCTATTCTACACACCCCGATGTCGATGCTCCCCACACTTCTCCCAGGCTGCGTTCTGACCGGGGCCTTGCCGCGGCGACGAAGGACGTGTGCAGCAATGCGGGCGACGCGACAGCTCCTCTTCTGAGAGTCCAGTCGGGACGGCGGGCTTCGCAGGAGCGCTCGCTTGCGCGAGCGCGCCCAACGGTGGGCGCGCCGCCACTCAGCGCGCCGCCCGCGCGCGGACTCGTAGGGCTCGTTTCGACTCCCCCGATTCGACTCGATCTCGATGGTTTCCGATTCCGATGCGATTCGACTTCGGATTCCTTACCAGCCTCGAACGTACCCCTATCCCTAAGATTGACACGCCAAAAGGCGATGGTAATCTTAGGGATTCGCCCTCAACAATTAAGGGAATCCCTAAGATTGGTATCGTGATGAGGAGGTGCCCAGCATAGGGATAGGGATATGTTCCAGGCTGGTAGTAGGGCTTGTTTCGATTCCCCCGATTCCATTCGATCTCGATGGCTTCCGAGTCCGATGCCGATTTCGATTTCGATTCGACTTCGGGTTCCGATCTGTACGCCGATTCTCTTCAGTGGAGGCCTGCTGGCCTTTCCGATTCCTGCCGACTCGACTTCCCCCGACTCGGCTGCCGAGGTCGGCCGATCCGACTCGTTTTGATCGCCGATCCGACTCGTCGATGTCGGGCGCTCCTGGACTCGGCGCCGCGCGCGCCAGGGCGCGGCGTGCGAGCAGCCAGGCGGCGGACGGCGCGCCGGCTGCCGCAGGCCACGGGGGGGGGGACGCCCTCTGCTCGTCCGCGGGGGCCACCGGGCATCACCCAGACGTGCACATTGTTCGTCGGAGAGGCCAGCGCCTAAATACAGTCAACGCGCATAGTAAGGACTCGCGCCTCTTCTAGGGTACCCTTGTGTCCTTGCCTCTGCGGCCCGTCCTTTGCTGTTTCCCCTGGCCAGCCTCTCAGGCCGCCGCCCAACAAATCCCAACCTCGGCCTCCAAGGGTCTCGCGTCCTTACCACCCGTCCTTACTATACGTTTTCACAGTAGGTGAACGAACAATGACATAAACATAGTAAGAGTTCCGAGGTCCGCGCGGACTTCTCGGATCCGCGCTGGGCCCCCCTGGCGGCGCCTCCGGCGCCCCCTCTGGCGCGCTCCGTGCGCCAGGGAAGGGGGGTCCAGCGCAGATCTCAGAAATCCTCTCGGAGCGCCAACAGTGTATGTTTATGCCGTTTGGTGTTGTTCTTCTTCTTCTTCTTCTTCTTCTTCTTCTTCTTCTTCTTCTTCTTCTTCTTCTTCTTCTTCTTCTTCTTTTAAAGAAGCACTAATCGTCTTTGATATGTTTCTTATTCATTGTTTTGCCGATCGGTGCGGGCCCTCGCACCCCCCCCCGCCCCCCCCCATGAAGTAGATCTTGCCTGCCATGGGCGCCTGTTTCGAGCAAGTGGGGTCTCCCCCGAAGGACACACTGCTGCAATCAGTCGCGTTAAGCAGAGGTCCGGAGCCAGACCCCCCCCCTCTACCCCCCCCGCCCAATGGCGAAACGCCGAATAAGAACGCGTTAACCTTGGAGCGCCTTGGATCATGTGCATTGCTGGGGGACAAGAACACGCAGGATACCAAACAACGCACGGGGAGTGTGCGCCCGATGCATGCGCCAGAGCGATGGCAAGTTCAACGATGTGGCCCTGGCCGGGGGGGCAGCGCGAGGGAGGGCTTGCTCAGGGGTGGACGCATCGAGCCCACACCGCCCACCAAACGACGATGGGGGCCCGCTGGCCCACGCCACCTAGGAGCGTGTGGGTTCGCCATCGGGAGCCCATCACCGATCTATTGGCGACGCATCGCCGATTCCAGCTCGACGTTTCCCCCTGAGCCGGTCCACCCCTGGCGCTCCCCCTCGTTTGAAAGACGGGGCCTCAAGGTATCGGCAGGGGCTTGCAGGCCGAGCCCGCGTTGGTCAAGGCAGCCGCGCTCCGGGGCCCCAGGTCTCAGGGCTCCGTCTCTCAGCTGCCGTGCGTGCACGTTGGTTGTTGCCCGCGGTGTCCTTGGCCCCATGGGTGCCCCGAGTGCTCTACGGGAAGGTCCCTGCGGCATCCCAGGGCACCCTCCACGAGGCCCAGAGTGCCGCGGCACTTCCAAACCAGCACGAGAACTTGGGGACACGTTGGGCCAGAGACACCGGCGGCACCCCCCGAACACGGCAAGGCCACCCGCTTCGCTGTCGTCTCCGTTCGGCAGTGTCAGGTTCCGAAGCGCCGCGCCGCACTTCTGCCCATCGGTTCGGTGCTCTAGCGAGCACCTGGGGCTTGGCATCGCTCGGACGTGTGCGTTTTTTCCTCGGCGAGGGCGATCGAGGAGCATCCTGGGACACCTTGCGAAACAACATGCACGCACGAAGCCGAACATGCACGGGAATGAACGTCCGAGCGACGGCGAGGGGGAGGCGGGCCCAGGAAGAACAGCAGGGGCGGTCGGGTGGGGGTGCGGGCAAGACTTGTGTCCACATCCACTGAAGCTTGGAGTTTCGGGCTCCCTTCCCCAGAACCCCGAGGAGCACGGGATCTGGATCAGAGTCTGGTAAAGGCTCGATGTTTGTCCATGTCCAGTGCGCCTCGGCCTTGCGGCGCCATTCCCAAGAAAGCCCTAGACGCATTGTATATGGATATACATATTGCCCGCGGGGGGAGGGGGGCGGAGGTTGGATTTACAGTGGAGACCCAAGCCAAGAAGCACCCTGCTTGCCTCCAGGGTGCCCTGGGTTTCTTCGGCTTCGATGGTTTTCATATGGGAAGCGTGACGTTCCCGCACCAAACATATATGGGCGTCCTGGGGTCTCAGGGTTGGGTTTCTCGTAGAAGGTTTCTTGTGGTCGAGCCCCTGCTGTATCCAGTGCGCCTCGGCCTTGCGGTGCCGCTTCCAAGAAAGCCCAAGAAACATTATGTGGATATGAATACGGAGATGGGACGCATGGACGCACGGAGCAGGAGGGAGACCGTGGACCGAGGCGTCGCCTGGGGGGCCTGTGAGGGCCTCACGGGGGCCTCTTGAGGCCTTCCCGCTCCCCTCCCTGCATGGTGGCACAATTCGCTGTGACCGCATCCCCGTTTCGGCTCGATCCACTCGTCAACGCAGGCGTCCCCTGCCTAGCCGCCGACGCAAAACGTTTCGACCCGCTTCTCCCGACCTGCGCGTATTTGGGCCCCTTTCAGACAGGTGCGAATTGTTGCCTTAAATTTGACTCCTGGGGAGGAGCGGGTGCGGCGAGCTGCCGTCCAGGGTAAAGGACCTGGACCGCCGCCGGGGAGACCGCCTCGCCAAGTGATGCGGCTCGCTGAGACAGCAGCGCGTGCCCATCCGAGGCCCGAAAACCATCACGTCACTAATTTTGGGCCCCAGGGCCCATGGAGGCCCCAGGGGCCCCAGATTAGTGAAGTGATGTTTGCTCCCACGTAAGGACCACGAAATTCATCACTTCACGATACCGAACCCAGGACGAAAGTCAGGGGTCGAATGGCTGCCGTGATGCAACACAGGTCTCGCAGCCCAGTGTAAGGAAACTCTCGCACCTGCCTATTGGGCCAGCTGGGGGGCCCCTTCTTCCGCACGGGGCGCGCGGAGCGCGGCCACGCGCGGACCCGAGGCCGGCCGCCCTCCGCGCCGCTGGGGCCCGCGGGGAGGCCTTCGGCGGCCCCCCGCGCGGCGAGGCCGCGCCCTGCCTCCGCGCGGCCTCCCGTGATGGGCCACCTTTCCACCGCCGACACCATAGGTAGGAGGGGGGGGTGGGCGTCTTCTTCCTCCTTTTCCTCCTCCTCCCCCTCCTCCTCCCCCTCCTCCTCCTCCTCCTCCTCCTCCTCCTCCTCCTCCCCCTTCCTCCTCCTCCTCCTCCTCCTCCCCCTCCTCCTCTCCTCCTCCTCCTCCTCCTCCTCCTCCTCCTCCTCCTCCTCCTCCTCCTCCTCCTCCCTCCTCCTCCTCCTCCTCCTCCTCGGCCTCCACCTCCGCCTCCTACCTATGGTGGTGGTGGTGGAAAGTCGGCCCGTCCTCTCGGGGGCGGCGCGGGTCGCCCGCGCCCGCGGAACAAAAAAGGGCCGGGACGCGGCGCCCCGCCCCGCTGCAGTCAGGAGGGAAAGAAGCACACCGCCGCAGTGAATCGTCGATCCCCAGGAATGCACGCGACATGACGGGAAGTGCGGGGAACGACGAAGTCCCAAACTATCTAGGAAATAGGGTGGCGCGGCGCCTCCCTCGCCCCACTGCAGTCAGGAGGGAAAGAAGCACTCCGACGCAGTGAATCGTCGATTCCCAGGAATGCACGCGAAATGACGAGAAGTGGGGGGGACGACGAAATCCCAAACCATTCAGGAAATAGGGGGGGGACTTGGGATTTGACTGGATTCGTTCGTGTGCCCCTGGGCCCCTTCATACAGTCGGACCGAGATATAGGGTCGAGGTCGACTCGGGGAGTGGACTCAGAGGAGGAAAAGGTATCCATACCTCTACACCCTTCGCCCGTTGTCCCCTCGTCGCCTCTGTTGCATTCGCTTTGAAAGTCTGATCAGAACGCCCCCCCGGAGAGGTCTGGGGAGCAGCGGCATCGGTATTCTTTGGTTCCCCAAAGAAGTTCGATGTCGTTCCGAGGAGGGTGCCCTGATGTTGTCTGTGCGTTTTGGATATTCTTTGTGCGCCCTTGGGAGTGTAGGTACCATTTGGACATCATGTGCGTGTTGGCTGGCGGAAGGTCTCGTGTTCTCGAGGGGTGCTCTTTTGCTTTAGGTTAAGGTCGGGCATGTTCTCCTAGATACGGATTTTAGGAAGACCAATGCAACATTGGCAAACAATGCTCCAAAACAGTTTAACAATAATCGAAGCATCGTCCCCAGAACATGTTTTTGTTTATTTTTAAGTATTCTTCCTGTAGAGGGACAAGGCTGACGCTTCGCATGGTGGAGTTCCCTTTCCTTCAGTGGGAAAGCTGTCAATGTTCATAACCCTCGTCTGGCGCTCATGTGAAAAACAAGTAAAAACAACCAACCACACATCCTCCTGTAGAGGGACATGCCCGAATCTTAGCTTCGACTGTAGGGCAGCGAGGTCTACATGCACGTTCCTGGCCCCTGGCCTGGCCAACCCTGGGCCCATGACCGGCGTAATTACATGCACCCCGTGGCTACAGGCCAGGAGGGCCAGGGGCCCCTACCGGGACCCTGGGCCGTCAAAAAACGATTACGATTCAGGATGAAAAACTGGTCCCGGGGAAGTGGGTGTTTTTTGGAGCCCCAGCTTCCAATCTATTTCAAGCGCTTTCTTTCTTCACGGATCGAGTGGCTTCACCTTTTCCCTCCTCTCCAGGGGGCGGGGCGGAGGCCCAATCTGTCGCGAGGCCCTGCTGCTGATGGCGGCGCAGCGCCGGCTCGCTCGACGCAGGCCTGGCGCTGCGGGGCCTGGTGGCCTCGCCAGGCCCGTGGCCCCTGCCGGCGTCCTCGTCCTCGGCGCCGTCGCGGCGGCGGCGGCCGCGTGGGCTTGGCATCGTTCGGACGTGTGCATTTTTCCTTCGGCGAGGGCCATCGAGGAGCATCCTTGATCATTTGGCGAAAAAGCCACGCGCGAAACCAGAAAAATACACGGGGAATGGACGTCCGAGCGATGGCGAGGCGTGGACACCTCCGGCGAGGGGCCCTGGCCTCCTCGCATCGTGCAGACCGCACGGCGGCCTTCGGCCCTGTCGGGGCCCCCCCCTGGGCCTCTCGGAGGAGGAGCTGGGGCTCTGCGGAGCGGGCCGGATGCTGGCGGGGCGCGTCGGGTCGCGTCGGCCCGCCCTCGTCGGGTGTCGCCAGAGGTGTCAAGCAGTGGCGAAGCGTCCCGGCTCGCCTATCGCCCCACCAAACCATGTTCGAAGAACCTTTTGCGGTTCCCACGAGATGTTCTTAGAACATTTCTAGCTGGGACTGGCTTGTTTTAGCACATCGGGTTTATGTTCCAAGAACATTGTCTTGGTCCTTAGAACATTTTGGTGTTCTAAGAACATTTCAAGGTATGACTATAGACAAGCCGGGACGGTCGGTCCCTGCTCAAAGGTGGGCCCTGCCCATGTTTCAGTTGCCAGTTCTGGAGAGCCCTCGTCGCCACGGCTGGGTTATCGTGGAGCTTCTGGTCTGAACGCGCCCTGGGAGAGGTTCCGGGAGCAGCGGTATCTGGACATGTTCTGGTTCGCCAAGGATCGGGGGAGCGTAAGACCCGGGTTTGCCAGGACTCGGGTTCGCCATCGTTTTTTGACGACCGCGACTCGGATTTTGACGAGGAGGAGTTTTATGGGATGTCTGCAGCGGGAGGCCTCGTCAAAATGCAGGCTCGGCCTCGTCATTTTTTTGACGACCTCGTCGGGGATTTCCGAGTCCCCCGTACCTGGGTCTTACGGTTCCTGGTGGCCTCCAGGGCACCCGTCATGAGGCCCAGGGGGCACCAGGGGCACCAGGATAGTGGGAATGTTTGGAGCACCAGGGGGCGCCTTAGGCTGGGAGCACCGCTGGCAGCACCCTGGCCAGCTGGGGACGAATCGCACAATCTCGCGCCAAGGAACGTTTTCGATTGTGTGCTGAGTGTGTGTCGTGCCGTGGATTCCACACGGTGTGCGCCCATGCTCTCGTCTGACGCGCCGTAGCGCTTCTGCAGTAGGCGCGGCCTCGTTTCTCGAAGAAGTTATCGTGATACTACACGCATGTTAGCCAGCGTGGGCCCCAAACAGTATGCGTGTGTGCGTGTGCCTAGCAATCTGTGTGGTGCAATCCATGTGGATCGATCTACCTTGTGCCATCTATGCTGTGCAATAGATGTCGTGCTATATATATGCTGTACAGTCTATGTGGCAATACATCTAACTACCAACACCTACATATATATATATATATATATATATATATATATACATATGTATATATATATATACATATATATTATTGGTAGGGGGTCCCGGGGCCTCCAGAGTGCACTGTTTTGTCTTCCGACCGTTTCGGGCCTGTCGTGGGTGCCAGAACGCGTCAAATGAGGGGAAGGGGGGCGACGAGAGGGCCCCCGAGACGTCCAAGAGGGCGCCAAGATGGCCCTAGAGCGCTCCAACAGAGACCGCACAAGAGCGTTTCAAAATTTGTCCAACATGGCTGAAGACAGCCCAAGAGGGCTTCAAGAGGGCCAAGATGCCCTCAAACAAAAACTCCCACGAGGAATTCAGGAGGCGAACAAAGTAGGTTGTTTCAATCGTTTTTGCAGGTTTTTCGTGTTCTCGCTGTTCCCTTCTTCCGACGATCCAAGACAGCCCACGAGGCCCCAGAAATCATCTTGAGGCGGCGCAAGACAGCCCCAAGGCGGCCCTAGAGCGCCCCAAGACGGCCCAAGAGGCGCCCAAGATCGCCTAAGAGGGCCCCAAGACAACCCCAAGAAGGGCCCAAGAGAGGGAACACGAACCGACAATTCGAGCCTTCCGCCCCAAGAGGCCCCCTAGAGGCTCCACGATGCCCCCCAACAGAGCCCAAGAGGCCCCATACAGGCCCCAAAGAAGCCCCAAAGAGTCCCGAAATGACGCTCCAAGAGCACCCCAAACGGCTCCCGAACGACTTCCAAAACTGCCTTCAAGAGGCCCCCAGGAAGCCTCCCACGAAGTCCAACACAATCTTCCAAGAGGCGTCTACCCACAACCCAGGCACGGTGGTGGGATGGGCCGGAGGCCACTAGATTGTCCAAGACGCCCAAGACGACTTCCAGACGGCTCAAGAGGCCTCCAAGATGCCCAAGAGGCTTTCAAGAGGTCTCCCAACAGAGCTCGAAGAGACCAACAAACATGTAATGTTCTTACGGTGTTCGAGCAATTTTGGCGTTTCCGCCTGTTCCTCTTCCCGACGCTGCAAAACGTTGCAAGAGGCTCCGAGGATCGCCCCAAGATGGCCCAATAGGCTTCAAAAGCGCCCCAAGACGGTCCAATAGGCTTGAAAAGCGCAGAAAAGCGGCCCGAGAGGGCCCCAACCGCGGCCCAGGATCGGGAACGTGAATTGAGAACCCGAGATCTTCGCCCAGGGGACCCCCAGGAGGCTTAAAGAGGTCCCCAAGAAGCCCCAAAGAGGTCCAAAAGAGCTCCGAGAGAGGCCGCGAGGGCACTTTAGAAAAACGGGAATTCAAACATTTCTTGTTTAAAGTTTGCTTGGCAGCTTCGCGACGCTTGCGGAAATAGGAAATATCCGATTTCCTCCTCTTCCTCCTCCTCCTCCTCCGGTTCCTCCTCCTCTGCGGCCTCCTCCGCCCTCTCCAACTCCTCATCCTCCTTCTCCTTCTCCCCCAGGGAACCCCTTCTCTTCAGTCTTCCTCCGGCTACGTCTAGCCGCGGCGGATAAAAGGGCCTCCGAAGTGCCTTTTGGGGCTGTCTTAAGCAGTCGCTGTTGGACCGTAGGAAGTCTTGCAAGCCAATTGGGCCGTCTTCGTGGTTTTTGGAAGCCCCGGAGAAGAAGTGACATGGAATAGAGACAGAGACCCCCAAGAATTCGACCATCCAGCCAAGCTAGAACTTGAGCCCGCGCGAAGCGCGCGCGAGGGTTCCAGTATATGTGTAAACATTTATGCATATGTGTGTGTATGGCCAGTGCACGTGGAGCAATATCTGTGGTGTAGCCGCATGACTGAAATGGGTTCCTGGGTGCGGATTGTTGTTGCCTTGTTGTTGTTGGTGTTGTTGTTGCTGTTGTCGTTGTTGTTGTGATTGAGCTTTCGATCTTGGAAAAGAATGATTGTTAGTTCCCCCATCACCAGTGCACATTATATGTTTCAGTTGAAGTGCCCCACTCGGGGCTCGTATCTGGTCTCTTATCGTGGAAACTCGTCCTGATCAAATTGTGCCGCTGGCTCCCCCCCGGCTGCAATAACAACAACCACAACAACAATAACAACAATATTCAGTTCAAGATTGTTCGCTCTTGTCTGCTCGCGTGCCATTCAACACGTAAATCACAAACCCTCGTTACCCGCCCTCTTCGTCTTCGATCGTACCACCTTAGGGGTATATCTTTCATACCTGCAACGTATATTTCGTGCAGCCCCTAAGGCAGAGGAAGAGAGGACGGGTGGAAGGGAGAAGGATGGTACACGAGAGTGGTAATAGTAGGAGGGGGGCTAGGAGCAGAAAACACGGCAGAACCAGACGGGCAGATCGATCGGGCGGGAAGGCGGGCCCAAGCGGCCAGGTCGAGCAGGCGGATTGCTGATGCGTGCGTCCTGCATGAATCGCGAGGAAGTCTCGAGCGATAGCTCGATTCCTGAGTAAATCAGGAACATCCACAGCGAGAGCGTGATTCCTGAGTGTCGGGGGCGGGGTGTCTTGATACATCCGACGAAGTCCCACGCTAGAACGCGACTGTCTGCATACATTGTGAGGAAGTCCCGCGCGAGAGCGAGATCTGATAATACATTGTGAGGAAGTATCATGCGGGGGCCGCTGTTGGTGTAAACAAAAGGCCAGAGGCACAGTTTGGTGACCCACAGTGTCCCTTAAAAAGAACAAGGTGCCGGCCCAGAAGGGGCACATTATTTTTGAATATTGCAATGGTTACCAGGTGGGGATTAACAACATCGTTTTTTTGAACTCAACAACAACAGCGGCTCCCGTCTGATACCACAAGTTGTTCCGATATGGCGTTCTCGCGCGGGACGTCCTTACACAGTATGCAGGGAACGCGTTCTCACGTGAGACTTCCTCGACTTTATTCAAACGCCGCGCATTCGACACTCAGGAACCTTGCTTGCCGCTGTGGATTTCTCACGACTTGTTTTGGAATCGCGCTGTCGATCGAGACTCCACGCTTCAGCAACCCGCCTGCTCGACCTGGCCGCCTGGCCCCGCCTTCCCGAACTGCCCGCTAGGGTCCGCCAGCCCGATCTGCCCGTTTGGTTCTACCATGTGTTTTCTGCTCTTAGCCTCCCTTTGTGCTAATGCCTCAACTGCTCCATCCTTCTCCCTCCCCCTTCCAGCCGTCCTCTCTTCCCCTGTTTTCGGGGCTGCGCTGAAGGCACGTGGCAAGTAAGGAAGATATATCCCCAAGGGGGTACGATCGAAAACGATGAGGGCGGGTACCGAGTGATTGGGATAGACTCGTTGAATGGCACGTCGGCAGAGAGGCGCGAGCAGTATTCAAATGAGTGTTGTTGTTGTGGTTGTGGTTGTTGTTGTGGTTGTTGTCGTTTGTCGTTGCTGTGGTGATTGCTGCTGTTGGCGTTATTGCTATTATTCGTGTTTTTTGAGTTCGGATTCCTAACGAGTAGTGTTTTTTGATCCCCCCCTTCGGGGCACCGTAGTGTTTCAATTGCAGTGCTTTTCCCTGGTCTCGCACCGTGCTTTTTATCAGGAAGAGTTTTGGGTCTCAGAATTGGGTTGTTGGCACCCGGTTTGCAACAGCAGCGGCACCCGCCTGATACCTCCTCACAATGTGTTATCCACTTGCGCTCTCGCGCGGGACTCCCTCACAATGTACGCAGGAATCGCGCTTTCACGTGGGACCGCCTCACAATTTCTACAGACGCCGCGCCCTAGACACTCAGGAATCACGGCTTCGCTGTGGATTTCTCACGATGTATTTGGGAATCCCATTATCACTCGAAACTTCCTCGCGATTCATGCAGGACGCACGCTTCGGGAACCCGCCTGCTCGACCTGGCCGCCTGGGCCCGCCTTCCCGACCCGCCCGTCAAGGTCTACCCTCCTGGTCTGCCCGTCTAGTTCTGCTACGTGTTTTCTGATCCTAGCCCCCCTTCTGCTATTCATTGGGCGCTCACCGGGGGGATAGTGTTCTTGGGCGTTCATCAGGGGGAGGGATGCCCAGGGCCCCGCAGCGGACGTTTAATGTGGGAGCCTTTTCCCGAGGCGAATTTGGATCCCACCTGCCCTGGCAGGAGTTGTAAAGTGGCCGTTCGACCCCGTCGCGAAATCGGGGCGGGGGGTGGGAGGCCGAAGGGGGCGTTTATCAGGATGTTGCCTGTCGCGGCGTTCCACGGGGCTGTTACCAGATGTTTGAGTGAGTTGAGTGGCGGGGTTGAATCAGAACAGAAGCCCACATGCTTCGCGTACACGTATGTCGTCCCATTTTTCGATGTTTGGCCGCAGGGGTCTGAAATGTCACCCAAAGACGGAACCAGAAGGGCTTGAAGACGCCCCCAAATCCTCAGGACGGCTCAAGCCCCAAGACGACCTCAACAGGACCCAAAGACTTGTGAATATGGCCCGAAAGCGCCACAAAAACTAATCCAAATCGTCACCTGTCTGTTGAGTGAAGCCGTCGTTGGCAGCAGCATGGCCCCAACAAGACTGCAACAGGCGCCCAGATGGCTTCCTTTGGCACTCAGGAAGAACCCAAGAAACCCTCGAGAGGACACCGAGAGACCCTCCAATGATGAGCCTCCGCCGAGCAAATAGAAGGACGACGGGGAATGGTTCGCAGGGAAGGACGACTATGAGGATAAACATCTATATGTATGAGGTGGCGACGACGGAGGATTAGGAGGATAACGACGATAACGAACACGAGGGTACGCATATATGATTCTTCTCTCTTCCAATCTCTCCCGTCTGCGAAACTTGAACTGCCAAGGTGCATGGCTTGAAGCGCCAGTGCAGATGTATGCGCGCGCGTGTGTGTGTGTGTGTTGTCTCTCTTATTGTTTACCTTTCTGTCTTTCTCTCTTTCTCGCTCTCGTTCTTGTCCTCTTCTTCGATACTTGATGTAACGCTCGGCGGCAACACTCGCTCTGGTCCAAGGGGGGCCAGCCCCACCAGGCGCAGTGCAGGTAAGCCGCCCAGCAATCTTTGGAGGAGGACGTTTACGTGCATATTTTCACCTCACGGGGAGGCGATCACAAAAGGTCCAGATAGCAGGGTGGGGAAGGCAAGGAGGTGAAAATGCGTAATGGTCCACCTCCCGACTCCCACCTACGAATCACGTAGTCTGGGCGAGATGGTGCGCAAGCAGACGCCGAACCTCGGCAAGGGGATCGCCAAGGAGACGCTTGTTTTGATTGCCCAAGGATGCGCACGTTAGATTGCAGTACCGACCTGCATCACATGAAAGTCATGGTGAAGATACTCGTATGACGATGCGGGCGATGCAGGCTGTGTATGGGATGGTTGTCGCGCGTGTGCCTTCGCAAGCGTATGCTTCCCACACTTCCATTGGCCCAAGGACTGACAGGCTGTAGCCACTAGACGTCAAACCCCTCGGCGTCTCACGCTGGTTGAGCGTTTGCCGGATATGAGGATTGACGCAGTCGTATACGCTGCTAGCCAGTGCGAGCAAGCACGTCTTATTTGATCAGACATTTGGTACGATCCCGTTTCGTTTCGGGCGGGGACGTCGGTAGACATGACACTTGCTGAGACTTGTACAAGGTCCAATCCCAATGTTGTAGATCTCTCAGTTGCCTGCTCGCCTGGGCAACCCCAGGATCGGAGAAGCTGAAGACTCGAGAACGCCGGAACTCGGGTCTGCCGACGTTTTGTGACGAGCGCGTCCTGGTTCTTGACGGTCCGATATTCGTGGGCCATCTGCAGCGGGAGCTCGCGCCAAATTTCAGATGGGGCCTCGACATTTTCATGATGGCCCCGTCAGGCCAACCCGCGTCTCGGGCCGGGCGAAGGGGGGGGGATTGGGAAAGGGGGGGTTAACAAAAAATTGTTGCATGCAGCTGGTTTCGGCCCCACCGAGGGGCCCCGCCTCCGGCGCCGGGAAAATCAGCCACGTGAGCTGAGTCTCAACCCCCCCCCCGTTGCCATCCCCCTCTCTCGCCCGACCCGAAGGATGGCCCCGTCGGGCCAGGCCGAGTCCTCCGCACACGAGTCTGACGTTTCCCCTGGCATCGCTCGGACGTGTGCATTTTTTTTCTCGGCGAGAGCCAGTGAGGACCATCCTGGACCATCGAGCAAAAACAAACACGCGCGAAACCGACAAATGCACGTGAAATGGACGTCCGAGCGACGGTAAGATCTGATGGGCCTGTTTTCCACCACCACCACCATGAGTTGGAGGGGGAGGGGGTCCTCCTCCTCCTCCTCCTCCTCCTCCTCCTCCTCCTCCTCATCCCCCCCTCCAACTTATGGTGGTGGTGGTGGAAAACAGGCCAGTCAAGTTCCCCGGCAGGAGAAGAAGAAGCTCATGGCGAGGATGAACGAGGCGGGCCGCGCACGCCCTCCGCTCCCCCCACCCCCTCGCGCGCGCAGGGTTGCCCGTCGTGGCTCTGGCAGCGGCGGGCAGGAGGAGGAGGAGGAGGAGGAGGAGGAGGAGGAGGAGGAGGAGGAGGAGGAGGAGGAGGAGAGGGGAGGAGGAGAAGGAGACGGAGGAGAGGAGGAGGAGGAGGAGAAGGAGGAGAAGGAGGAGAAAGGAGGAGAAGGAGAAAAGGAGGAAGCAGGAGAAAGGCGCAGGAGGAGGGAGAGGAAGGAGGGAGAGGGGAGGAGGGAGGACGACGACGACAACGAGGAGGAAGATGTGGAGGAGAGGAGGAAGGAGAGGAGGAGGAGGAGGAGGAGGAGGAGAGGAAGGAGGAGGGAGGGAGGAAGGAAGCAGGAGGAGGAGGAGAGGAGGAGGAGGAGGAAGGGGAGGGGGTGGAGGAGGAGGAGGAGGAGGAGGAGGAGGGAGTGGTTCATATTTTCGCTTCGGAAAGGACCGACGACTTGGCCAAGTTCCAGCGCTCGGGGGTTGGGGGGAGGGGGGAGGGCTTCTTAGAAGCAGGGCTCGTTTCGCCTCCTCCGATTCGATTCGACCCGATCTCCTTCTCAGGCGCAGCCTCATTCAAGAAGCCGTTCCCCCCTCCCCCCTTGCCCCTTTCCGCGCGCCGCCGAGAGGAGGTGTTCTCGCGCTGCTCTGCCCGAGGGGGCAGCGGATCTCTCGCCAGGCCACTTGTGTTTTTTGAAGACATGTCCCGGACCCAGCATCGCACCTGCTTTAGCGGCGCGCACAAAGGGGTAGCGGGAGGGGGGAAGGCTTCTTAGAAGGATTGTGTTTCTTAGAGGGCGCCGGCCTTGCATCTACAGAGAAGGCCCGCGCCTTCTGAGAAGCAGGGGTGCTTCTAAGAAGCCTTCCCCCCCGTCCCCCTACCCCCGTTTGCGCGCCGCCAACTGCTTCTCCCCTCTTTCGCCCGCGTCTCTGCCTTGCAGGGAGAAAAGAGGAGGAGGCAGGGGGGGCGCGGGAGGGGAGGGGGGGGGCGCAGAAGGGGAACGAGCAGGAGTTGTAGGAAGGAGACAGTCTCAGGCAGTAGCGATCACAGCTAGAAGGGGGGTGCTCGTCATGGGGAAGTTTTTCGTCGTTTTAGCTTGCTCCCCATGGATCTCTCTTTCTCGCGCTCTCTCTCCCTCTCGTTTTTTGTTTATCTCTCTCTCTCCCTACTTCTGTCCTCCATCTTCAGGGCTCCAGAGGTTGAAACAAGCCTTGCGTATAGGATTGGAGCGCGTGTCTGTTTCGATGTTGGTCGTAGGGCTTTCAACTGACGGCGAAACAAGACGGAGCTGTTCGTGTTGTAATTTGAAAAGCTGTCTGGCCCCTCAGCAGAGCCTGATCGAGGACATTTGCCCTGTGTGATCTCAGATTGGGGATCATATTATGTATTGCTGTTGGTTCTGGCCGTGCTGCGAGGGGGACAGTCATCTTGGCGCGGCTTCACCTATTGACCCGAGTGAGGGGACTCGAGAACCCACCCATCTGGCTTTAAGTTGCTGGGTTCCACGGGGCGTTTTTTCTCAGATGAGTCTTGCTGGGGACATCCGTAGACGGGCTGACGGCGATGTAGGCAACGGCGATGTCGACTCCAGTGTTGTGGGAGCGCGTGACTCACGCTTTCCTGCAATTCGCTGTGTCGTTGTCGTTCGCTGATTCGATGTGTAGGAAAGTGTGGCTCGTGATTTCCTAAACTTTGATTCCCAACGTCGCCGTTGCTCTGGATTTCTTGATATTTGTGGGGCGGTACCCCCCGACGGGGGTCAACCTCACCTCGTCGTCGCGCCGCGACGGGGGTCGAAGAGCCTTCGGCGCGCGGTGGCTGCCCGCGACGGGCGGTCGATGTGAGGCTGCTGGCGGGGGTGACGTCCCGCGGACGTTTACTAAGAAACCCGGAGTAAGAAACGTCGCCGTGAGCCGGGCCTTGGCTCTTTCTTAGAGAGCAAGCCCTCGATGCCGCGCATGTTGGCTGTGTTCCCGGGGCGTTCGCCGAGGAAGGGCCTCTCTCCGCCCGTGGTTGGCCCCGGCTGGGGAGAACTGTTTTGGCGCGCGCTGGTTGGCTCGGGGGCGGAAACGAGGGGGGTGATGACTAGGGGGGGTGGATATCATGGCGGGGGCCATGATATTTCCCCAGATTTCATGGCGCCTCTTCTTATTTCGTTACGTCCCAGGCCCCCCCTCTGGGCCGCGCACATGCCGCCGGTCATGATTTGCACCCCCCCCTCTTGGACACCCCCTCTTGGCCGCTCCCGATGGTTGGCAAATCCGTGGCCAGAGCGAAAATTTGGAAACCAGCGGGCTCGGGCATGGGCGGGTCGGGATGCGGGCCCAGGCGGCCAGGTCAAGCAGGCGGGCTGCTGAAGCGTGAGTCGTGCATGAATCGCGAGCAGTTTTCGAGCGATAGCGCGCCTCCAAAGCAAATCATTCATCAACCAAGAAAGAGAGCGTGATTCCTGAGTGTCGAGGGCGCGGCGATTGAATAAATTGCGAAGGCGTCCTACGCGAGAGCGCGATTCCTGCATACATTAGGACTTCCCGCGCGAGAGCGCAATTTTGGAACACAATGTGAGGAAACATCAAGCGGGAGCCATTGAACTCTCATTTCTGAAGACTTGAATATTGTTGATCCCCCCTCACCGGTGCACACTTATTTTTCTCTATCAAAGTGTGCCCATCGACGCTCGCACCCTGTTTGTTGACAGGGAAAGTCTTGGTGCTCAAACTGGGCCCCTGCCCTCCCCGGATAACAACAACAACAACGGCTCCCGCCTGAGACTCCCTCCAAATATACTCAGGACCCCCGGTCTTGAGACTTCCTCACAATTTACTCAGGATCGGTGCTCCCGCCTGTGACTTCCTCGTCATTTAGTTAGGACCCATCTGAGACTTCTTCATAATTTACTCAGGAACGGCGCTCCCGCTTGAGACTTCCTTGCAGTTGAATCAAGCGGTCCTCGCAATTGGATCAAGACCCCCGCTCCCGCCAGAGAACCCTTCACATCTTATTCAGGAATTGCGCTCTCGCCTGTGATTTCCATGCAATGTATTCAGAAATCGCGCTTTCGACGCTCAGGACTCACGCTGCGCCAAGGACGCCGTTACAATTTACTTTGTAATCGCGCCCTCGCCATACTCAGGCATCCTGCTTGAATGTCCCACCCGCCCGACCCGCCCGTCAGGGGATCGCCCGCCCGTCGTGGGCTCCCGCCCGAAGCTTCCTTCAGGAACGGCGTTTTCGCTTAGGATTTCTTCGAACGTTCACGCTCTTACCTTCCTGCTTCTCCTTCCTCTCCCTCCTCCCTCCTCTCCTCCTTTCTCTCTCCCTCCTCTCTTCCCTCATCCTTATGCCACTCTGCCCTATCCCCTCCCCGCCTCTCCCTCCTCCATTCTCCCTCCCCTGTCCTGCCTCCTCCCTTCCTCTTTCTTTCTCTCTCCCTGCTCTCTCTCTCTCTCTGTTTCTCGACCTCTGCTATCGCTATGTCTTTCTCTCTCTCTCTCTTGTTCTCTCTATCTCTCTTTCTCTCTCTTTATTTCTTTCTTTCTTTCTCTCTCTCTCTCTCTTTCTCTCTCTCTCTCTCTGTCTCTCTCTCTCTCTCTCTTTCTGTTTTTTGTTTTTCTCTCTCTCTCTCTGCCTCTACTCAGCAGCCCCTCTCTTCGATCCTTCTCTCCTGGCGTTGTTCTTTTTCCTTCATCCCTCACCCTCCCTTCTTCCCACCCTCCCTCCTTCTCCCCCTCCTTTTTTGCAGCAGGGCCCACACCAATTCCAATGGCGGGCACACGTATGCCCACGAAGGATTGTCCGCCCGTTCAGGTTTGCCCGCCTGTCTAAGCCCGCCGCCCCCCGCAAAGAGAAATAATTCCCCAAAAAGGAGGGGTGTGATCGAAGACAAACAGGGCGGGTATCGAGGGTGCGGGGAATTCGTTTTGAATGACACGCGGACAAGCAAGAGCGAACAGTCGTATAATGATTGTTGTGGTTGATGATGTTGTTGGTGTCGTTGTTGATGTTGTTGTTGGTGTCGGTGGTGTTGGTGTTGTTTGTGATGGTGTTGCTGTAGGTATGGGTGTGGTTGTGGTTGTTGTTGTGGTTGGTGTTGTTGATACTGTCTGTGTTGCTGGTGCTGGTGTTGGTGTTGATATTGTTAGTGGTGTTGGTGTTATTGTTTGTGTTGTTGCAGCTGTTGGTGCTGTTATTGTTGTTGTTGCTATTGTTGTTGTTGCTGTTGTCGTTGATGTAGCTAGGGGGGCAGGGACATAATTTCAGCAGGAAGGTTTGCCCCAATACACAACCGGATGCGAGCCCCGATTGGGGCACGTCAATTGAAAAATACAAGCTGTCTGATCGTACCTTTCTGGGGGCATAGTTTCCTTACCTGCCGCTCGTGATGGGCGCAGCCCTTCAAACAGGGGCAGAGAGGATGGATGGAAGGGGGACCGAGAAGAACGGAGCACGGGATTCGCAGGAGGGGGCCGAGAACAGAAAACATTGGCAGAACCAGACGGGCTGATCGGGTGGATCGACCCTAATAGTAGGGTCGCGTAGGCGGGTCCAAACGGTCAGGTCGAACAGGCGGGTTGTTGCAGCGTTCGTCTTGCATGAATCGCGATCGCGATGAAGTCTCGAGCGATAGCGCTATTCCCAAGCAGTCAGCGAGAATCCAAAGCGAGAGCGCGATTCCCGAATGTCGAGGGCGCGGCGTTTGAGTACATTGCGAAGAAGTCCCACGCGAGCGAACGATTCCTGCAATCAGTGTGAGGAACTGCCCGCGCGAGAGCGTGCTTTCTCCATACA
>CAUYUJ010017852.1:102862-122862 GCA_963575745.1 Prorocentrum cordatum
CCTCCTCCTCCTCCTCCTCCTCCTCCTCATCCTCGTCCTCGTCCTCCTCCTCCTCCTCCTCCTCCTCATCCGCCTCCTCCACAATTTTCAATATGAATACTACTCTCCCTCTTCCCCTGATGACGGCCTGGGAGTGTCCGACCCCCCCCCGCGTATTGTTCCCCAGAGTTGGGTTTTCGCCTGCATTTGTTCGAACTGTTGCTCTCGCTGAGGCGCGGGCGTCATTTTCGGGCCCCACTCGTTCCGAATCGTGCTTCCGCTGCAGCGTTGGCCTCATTTCCGTGCTTCCGCTCGTTTCGATTCGTGCTCCCGCTGCAGCGCTGGCTTCCTTTCCAATGCCATGCAACGGCATGCAATGCAATGCTCGGTTGATACTACGCTTTGCGGTGCTCTTCTACGCCATGCCATGCCGTGCCCTACAATGCATCGCGTACCCTTTCGGGATCATTGCCTTGCTCGACATCCGACTGTGCGAGTAGAGAGGGGATCTGCGCCATGGTAAGGGATGGGAGGGAGGGCTAGGATGTCAGATATGACGCGAGCGCACCTAGCTTGTCCTCCCCCCCTCCCCCTCCTCCTCCTCCGCCTCCTCCTCCTGCCTCCTCCAACTCCTCCTCCCCCATCCCTCCTCCTCCTCCTCCTCCTCCTCCTCATCCTCCTCCTCCTCCTCCTCCTACCTCCTCCCACCTGCGCCAACTCCGCTCCTGGCTCCTCCTCTCCTCCTCCTCATCCTCATTCCTCAATCCTACCTCGTCCCCGTCCCCTCGAACCTCATCCTGTCTCCCTCGTCCTCCTTCCTCCTCCTCCTGCTCCTCCTCCCACCTCCTCCTCCTCCCCCTCCTCCGCCTCCACCTCCTCCTCCTTCCTTTCCCTCTCCTCCTCCTCCTCCTCCTCCTCCTCTCCTCCTCCTCCGCCGCCGCTCCTCCTCCTGCCCTCCTGCTACCTCCTCACCTCTCCTCACCTCCTCCTCTCCTCCTCCTCTCCTCCTCCTCTCCTCCTCTTCCTCCTCCTTTTCCTCCTCCTCGTCCTCCTCCTCATCCTCATCCACCTCCTCTTCCTCCTCCTCCTCCTCCTCCTCCTGTCCCAATCTCGTCCCTCTCCACCTCCTCCTCCTCCTCCTCCGTCCTCGCTCGCCCTCGTCCTCGTCCTCCTCCTCCTCCTCCTCCCCCTCCTCCCCCTCCTCCAACTTCTCCTCCTCTCCTCACTCCTCCACCTCACTCCTCCGCCTCCTCCTCATCCCCCCTTCCCCCTCCTCCTCCTCCACCTCCACTTCCTCCTCCTCCTCCTCTCCTTCTCCTCCTCCCCTGTCCTCTCCTCCTCCTCCACCTCCTCCTCCTGCTCCTGCTCCCTGCCTGCTGCTGCTGCCTCTCCTCCTCTATTCCTCCTCCTTTTCCTCATCCTCATGCCTTCCTTCTCCTCATCCTCGTCCTCCTCCTCCTCCTCCTCGCCCTCCTCCGCCTCCTCCCCTCCTCCTCCTCCTCCTCCTCCTCCTCCTTCTCCTCCTCCTCCTCCTCCTCCTCCTCGTCCTCCCTCCGCCTTCCCCATCCCCGGGCCCCACCCCTCCCCACCATGCCCCCCTCTGTTCTCCCATTCCGCCGCCCTTTCCCTTCTCCCCCCCTGCCCCCCGTCGTTCTACCCTCCCGCGACCGCCTCAGAGCGCGATTGCGCGCCGTCGTGCGTGCGCGCGGCCTGGGCCCAGCTGCCGAGACGGCCACGTTCCTCGAGTGGCGCCGCGGGCTGGCGCTTGCGGCTCAGGACCGCTCCCGGTGGGGGGGGGAGGAGGGAGAAGGGGGGGAGGATGGGGTGTCCTCGGTCCTTTGGTAGGGAAACGAACAATCACATAAGCATGAACAACTCGGAGGTCCGCGCGGATTTCTCGGATCAGCGCTTAGGCCCCTGGCGCGCTCCGCGGGCCAGTGAGGGGGGTCCAGCGCCGATCCGAGAAATCTGCGCGGACCTCCAAGTTTTTATGTTTCTGTCATGGTTCGTGCCCCTGGGTGGCCCCTTCCTCGCCATTGATTGCGTACAGCCTTGATCTCGGAAGAAAGCCAGGAAGCTAAGAACATACTTGGCCCGATTCACAAGTGGAACATCTGGGAGCGATATGCTAGATACACATGTGGAGGATCACCACGCCTGGCCACACGAGGGCCGAGGGCTGGAAAGACATGTGGCCAGGTGTGTATCCAGCTCTCGCCCAGGCCAGCCACGTCATGTGTATCCAGCTCCCTGACACGCTGTCCAAGTGACCCAGTTGCCTCTTTCCGTCTCTCTCTCTCTCTCGGCCCCTTCGGGAGGGCTTTTGGGCCGACGAGCTTTGGGGCCTCGTGGGCCGGGTTGGGCCCTTCTGGGCCCGAAAAGTCGAGAACCTGAAGAAACAGGAAGAACCAAAGAGAAATCAATGTTTTTGGCCTCCTGAAGCCCTCTCGAGGGCCCTCTTGAAGGCCTCTGAAGCCGTCTCGAGGTTCCCTCTCTCTCTCTCGCTCCTTCCATCCCCGTGGTGGGGCACGCGGCTTGGGGGCCGAATGGCAGACGAGCCCTGGGGAGGCCCCCGGCTGAGGGGGAGCATGCCGTCCGCGCTCTCTCAGGAGGAGGAGGAGGAGGAGGAGGAGGAGGAGGAGGAGGAGGAGGAGGAGGAGGAGGAGGAGGAGAGGAGGAAGGAGGACGAAGAGGAGGAGGAGAAGGCGGCGGAGGAGGAGGCGGAGGAGAAAGAGGAGGAAGAGGAGGAGGAGGAGGAGGCGGAGGAGGACCGCTGGCGCTGGCGCTGCGCCGCGGCCTGCTGCCGCACGCGCGAGCGGGCCGCGCACGGCGGGCCGGCCTCAGGCTGGCGCGCGCCGACGCGCCGCCGGGCGGGCCTTGCGGCGCCTGCGGCGGGCCGCTGGAGACCGAACGCCAGGAGGCGCTTCTCGACCTCGAGGCCCAGCGGGGCGACTGCCCCCAGATGCTGGCGGACGTCGCTGTCCGCTACAGCGTTCCGGGGGTCGCGCGCGCCTTTGCCGCCGCCGCGGACGGCGACGGCGCGCTGGCCGCCGAGGGCGAGGCGGACAAGTGCCGGCGCTACCCGGAACGCCAGGCGCCCTGCGCGGTCGTGCTGCTGGCCCACGTGACGGCCGGGCGGCTGGGCAGGGCCGCCCTCCGCCACTTGCGCTGGCTCGCGCGAGACCGCGCGCAGGGCTTGGGCGACGGCCTGGAGGCCGAAGCGGCCGCGAGCGCGCCAGCGCGGCGCTGGGAGGCCGAACTGAGCGTGGCTTTCCACCGCGCCACCGCGCGCCAGCTGCGGACCGCGCTCGGCGAGGAGAACGGGCTCGTGGCCCAGGCCGCGCTGGCGGCCGAGCTCGCCGGCAAGCTGGCTGGGCGGCGCTTCGAGCGGGCTCCGGGGCGCGGCGGGGGAGAGCTACCGGGTCGTCGTGTTCGGCTGCATTTGCGTCGCATCGCTAGACAAGCTCAGGGGGTGTGGCGTTTGCGCAACGACGTGATTCGCCCTTGCAGGGGGAGGAGGAAGAGGAGAAGGAGGAGGAGGAGGAGGAGGAGGAGGACCCGACTCGCGATCAGGGGCTGCGGCCCGCAGGCCAAAGGTAGTTTTGAGCAGCGCACGGGCTGAGTGGTGACGGCCTTCATTGGGGGCGTTGTCTTTGCTCCTTGGGTTTTTCCTCGCCATTGGTTTCGGCGTCCCGAAGACGGGGATGCGACGAGGATCGGTCATTTCCAGCGCTATCAGGATGGCTGTCAAAGTGTTCCGGAACGCTGTGAAATGGCCGCGCCCCGCCCGACACATCCTCCAGAGCCGCCGGATCTCAGAGATTCTCGACTTCTCCGTGCCCGTTTATTTTCAATTTGGCCTCGTTATAGAGGGGGCAAGGGGGCGAGAGGGGCGTCGAGGAGCGAGGGGGGCGACGCAGAGCGAGGAGGGCGAGGCGGTGCGAGGAGGGGCAGGGAGGCGGGAAATGGAGGAGGTTGAGGACAGGAACTCATCAGGAGCGACAAAGAGTGACGTATACCTACACGAATCCACATTGGTTTCGGAAGTAGGTGTTGTGCGAACGTTCGTGAAAGGAGGCTGGTTTCGCAGACTGGGGGGCCGCATTCATGTAGATGGTTGCGCGCGCATGTCCTTCGTGGGCTCCCTATAGGCTCCCTATAGGTGGATTACGCGGGCTGCTCCGTCAGCGATCCGAGGGAAAGGCGGTTGCGGCGATTAATACCCCTCCTACCCCGGGCGTCTCCTGGGCGACGGGGTTCGTCATGGCGAGGCAGGTATTCACGACACCGTATTGTAGCCGACGACGTCGGGCACTTTGCAGCAGAGCGTCTGTCCACCGTTTTTTCTCACGTCTACTCGCGACGACCCCAGCACTAAGAGTTGATCCTCTTCGGCCCAACCTCTTCCCGCAGTTTGGGCTACGTTTCGCCGTGCCGTGGCCACCGCCATTGGCGACGGTCGTCGGGTGCTGGCTATACTGTGCCCGCGGCTTGGCAGAGGAGGGGTACAAAGGACGAGCACGAGGACGAGGAGGAGGAGGAGGAGGAGGAGGAGGTTGAGGAGGCGGAAGAGGAGGTGGAGGAGGAGGAACAAGAGGAGCAGGAGGAGGAGCAGGAGGAGGAGCAGGAGGAGGAGCAAGAGGAAAGGCGGAAGGAGGAGGATGAGGAACAGGAGGAGGAGCAGGAGGAGACCGAGGCGGAGGCGGAGGCTGGGCGGGGGCGGGGGCGGGGCGGAGGCGGAAGGGGGGGAGGGGAGGAGGAGAGGGGGAGGAGGGAGGAGAGAGGAGGAGGAGGAGGAGGAGGAGGAGGAGGAGGAGAGAGGAGGAGGAGGAGGAGGAGGAGGAGGAGGAGGAGGAGGAGGATCGGCCCTCCGAGGGAGCGCGGTCGTGGCAATGACACGCCGCGGCCCTGTGGACCGAGCCTACGCTGCTGGGCTCCCCCGCCTGGCTACACGGGTTTGGAGGGGACGAATGGGGTCCCCACTGGCCCCATGGTTGGGGGGTTGGCAGTTCCGAATTCTTCGCGTTGCCTCCCTGCCACTGGCCGTCGCAATACCCCCTGGGCACGGGGCAGGGAGTTGGTTAAGTTTGCCCCCTCCCGTGGTCGTACAGCTCCCCAGCCGAGCGCACGAATTCCACCAGATGTGACCATTCATCATAAACAACGAATGGCTCTGGTGGGGGCTCTTTCCCCCCACCTCACGGGGATGGGAGTGGCAACGTTATAACCTGAGACAACCCCCCTCCCCTGCAAGGATTGTTCATCATCCAGTCCTCGACCGATTGTCGGTTGGGGCCTAAACTACAGTGGAAACAGAACCAGCGTTTCTTGTCCTTGGGGTGCCACTGCATACAGTGGTCCGACACACGTTCGAGCGCCTTGCGGGGTGTGGCAATCTTCGCTCATCCTCGCGCGGGGACAAGTCGATGGTGTTCTACACAGGGCAGGGGAACAAATCCACTCCGAGGGCCGCGAGTCTCTTCTGGACTCTCTGCAGGAGGCTTTCATACCCTTGGAGGCTATCCATCTGGGGCTGAATTTCATTCATGGCCTTGGCTAGGCCTCTCTGGGCCAGGGCGTCGGCGCGTTCGTGTCCTAGTGAGACATATCAGGGCTGGGGGGCTCATCGCGAGGCTCACCGCACCGAGGTGCGAGTTGCACTTCTTCAAGGTCACGCGTGCAATCCTGTCAGTTTTCCGGATGATGGCCTGCTTGATTCGTTGCCACCATTGCATGTGGGTACCCCTTGGATACAGCCATTGATGTGCATGCCACCCACGGTGTACAAGCGCGTTGTCCGTCCATATCTCCAGGGGGCCTTGAGTGGGGAGGAGGCAGTAGTACATGCAGGGCCGCTAACTCCGCACACGGGGCCGTCTGGGCTCCATCGATGGTTCCGAACGCACTTGGGTAGCTGTCGGGGGCTGGCATTTCGTCGAAGTCCAGGGCGACACCCCAGCCTCCCCTAGCGATCCGAGCGTCTGCCGAGTTGACCGAGCCGTCGCGATACGCCCTAGAAGTCCTCAGGGCCTCGCCCGAGATGCTGGTGTATTCCTCGATGCTTGGCGTCGGGCCTGGGATGTCGACGAACTAGATTTCCATGGGAGAATTCCACACAGGTCCTGCAGGGACTTCATTGAGCCTGGACGGTAGGATTCCACGGCACCAGAAAGCAAACAGATCGGGTTCCTCGTCCATGGAAAGTTGGGCCTTGTCAGCCAGGGCCTGGGATCGGAGGATCCAAGGGTGTTCGCTTTCTCTGTTCTTTGCACAACCATAGCATTGATGTCGCAGGTCTTCTGCGGCCAGTCCACAGCGCGGGTAAAGGCATGTGTTGTCGTATCCCGCGAGCATGGCGCGCTGCTCCGTCCAGCAGCTGCCCGTCAGGAAGGTCTCGAGGGCGCCCGCTTCTTTGAAAAGGGCCTTCCGTCGCATCCATCGTAGTGTCCTGTGGGCTGAATGTAATTGGCCACCGTGTTCGCAGCCTTGGCCTTCAGGATGGCTTCTTGCTTGCTTGCTTCCAGAGGCAGGCTTGGACCTGTCTGTTGATCATGTCGTAGAGGCCGTTGAAGTCCGTGTCGTCTGGGTTGTAGATCCAGTCGTGCCCGCTGGGGTCCGTCCACAAGTCTGGCTGCCGCAGATCCCATTGTAGTTCCCCAAGACCAACAATGAGGGCTCCCATGGGACCTGTTACTGATCTCCATTTGGACCTGGCTCGCTTCGTCTTCATCTTCGTGTAGACTGCCCCCCATCCAAGGCGTACGCGTGCCTGGTACTGCGGGTTCTGGACCCAGAAGGTGAAACATTATTTGACTTGCGGCGTAGGTTGTGGGCGACTGGGTCTTGCGCTCCATAGACATGAAGCAGACTGGTGGACGTGCATCGTCCTTGAACCGTGAAACCAGCCAGCGTGGCCGCCGTAGCCCTTTCAATGTTTGCCCTGCTTCCAGGCAGGCCCATGACCGCAGAGTCGTACATGCGCTTGGCTCGAAGGTTGGTGTTGTAGAGGCGCGCAGTGGCTCGACGTCCCACTCCGCGTCGCTGGAATAGTCGTGTCCGTTGAACTCGTCGCGCTTTGGCTTTGGCTCGCTTAGCTGCCGTCGGTGTACGTCGTTGGCGCCCCGCTGTCGCATCGAAGCCCAGGTCGCGTGATGTGGTGGCTGCCTTGATGGAGACCCCGTGCTGACCGATCGCGTTTATGACCGCCTGCTGGATGTCCGCGGGGCCGACTATCACGGTCGTCTCAGAAACTTTGAGGCCCAGTTCATGGATTCATTGAACCAGAGTGGCAGCACCTCGGCGTATCTGATGCTTGACCAAGGAAGGGTGGCCTTCCGCTCGGATCATGAGTGCATCGCGAACTCACGCATCATGATGCCCGCGTGTCGGAGGTGTACGTGGTCCAGCAGGTCGTAGAGGTAGGCGCTCGCCATGTTGTTGGCTTCAGTGCAGCCTGCAAGGAGCCCATTGTGCGGCGCCATCATCGTGGAGCTGTAGACGCCCCGGGCTCTGATCACCCTCGGGCTGAGGTAGAGTAGGCAAGACATGTAGAGCACAACGGGCGAGTAGTCCAGCTTGGCCGCAAGTCTGCATGAGATGGCGATGATAACGTGGCCGTAGAACTTCATGATGTCCAGAAAGAGGGTGGCGACGCTGGTGTCGCCATTCACAGCCGAGACCTCATCTAGGACGAGTGTGCACATGGGCGCTTGCAAAGATGATGAACCCTTGATGGCTGCGTCCCACAAGCTTGCTTTCTCCTCGCACCACTGCCCCAGCATGTGCTTGTTCATGCGGCCCCAGACGTGCGTTGGCATTGGTAGGAGGCCGATAGGGCGCTCGTCTCCAGCTGCGATGGCATCGCCTTTGGCCTGGAAACATATCCAGATCTGCATGAACTGGTGTGGCCAGGCGAGGTTGGTGATGCAGGCGTTGATGAAGTCGGGGAATTATTGTTAGGCCTCTTGGCTGGTGGCTTGCAGTGCCGCTCGAGTCCACTTGTCAGTGGATTGCGCTGTGGTGCGTGGGATCGCACGGAGGGCTGTCTGCATGTCCTCAATGGTGTTGGGCTCCCAGTCGTGGTCAAGCTGTTGTTGGGCCTTGGTGCGCAGCTCGCGCATGCTGTCGTAGAGGTCGCTACTTGCCGAGTGGGTTGGCCAACGATCGTGCCACATTGCTGCTGTGGTGTCGACGCTGGCGTGCGGGTTACCGATCACGCGGTGTTGGTGGGTCACCATGTCGTGCAGGTCTCTGCGCTCGTCATTGGAGATGTAGCGGTGGGCGTTCTTCTGGTTGCCCTGCAAGACTTGCTGGGCCCACTCGCGCACTGCCAGGAGGGATGCCGACCAGGTAGCCTTCGAGTGCTCGTCGGCTATGGCTCGTGATCGGTCGAGCAGGCTGTGGGCGTCGTCGAAGGTTGGTAGTTGGTGCTGGTATCTGATATCGTGTAGTGCCTGGCTGAGCTCGTCGAGGAGGATCTGCTCAGCCTCTGCCGTGTCCGTGGTGACTCGTGCTCGCATCCGTTGTACCGTGTCCGTTATGTTCTCGAGGAGTTGGCGGTGGCGTTGGCCTACGGGGCTTTGGGTGGGCTCACCTGCATCTTGAGCCTGGTCATCGTGCAGGAGTCGGACTGGTTGGGATGGTGGTTCGGGATCAGGACGGTCCTCTGGTGGTTCCTGGTCGATCTGCTCAGAATCCCCTCCGTGGTCCACTGGACCCCCGTGGAAGTCTAGGAAGGGGTCTGCATCGTTGTCGTCCATGGTGTTCATGCGCTGGGGCTCGATGTCATACGTCGAAGCTCTGTCCTCGCTATGACTGTTTCTGTCGCTGGTCTGCATAGCATCATATCCAGCAAAACGGCGACGAATCTATCCGATTCGAGGGTCGGTTACATCAGGAACCAAGGCCCCTACGGCCCCAATGGTACTGCCCGACGCCGATCCCTCAGGGTGGAACTCCCCCGTTCTGACATCATGTCCAGCAAAACGGCGACGAATCTATCCGATTCGAGGGTCGGTTACAGCAGGAACCAATGCCCCTACTGCCCCGATGGCACTGCCCGATGCCGATCCTTCAGGGTGGAGATCCCCCCGTTCTGACATCATATCCAGCAAAGCGGCGACGAAAATCTCCGATAGGAGGAGGAGGAGGAGGAGGAGGAGGAGGAGGAGGAGGAGGAGGAGGAGGAGGAGGAGGAGGAGAGGAGGAGGAGGGTGGAGGAGGAGGAGGAGGAGGAGAGGAGAGAGAGGAGCGGAGGGACAGGGAGGGGGAGGAGAGGGAGGAGGAGGAGGAGGGGGAGCGGGAGGAGGACAAAGAAAAGTAGGAGGAGGAGGAGAAGGACGAGGAGGATTAGGGGGAGGAGGAGGAGAGGAGGAGAGGAGGAAGGGAGGAGGGAGGAGAAGGAGGAGGAGAAGGAGAGGACGGAGGAGAGGAGGCGGAGGAGGAGACAGGAACGAGGAGGAGAGGAGGAGGGGGGATGGGGGAGGGGGGAGGAGCAGGAGGAGGATGGGAGACGAGGAGGGGGAGGAGGAGGAGGAGGACGAGGAGGAGGAGGACGAGGAGGAGGAGGAGGAGGAGGACGAGGAGGAGGAGGAGGAGGTGGAGGAGTAGGAGGAGGAGGAAGAGGACGAGGAGGAGGAAGAGGAGGAGGAGGAGGAGGAGCGGGAGAGGGAGGATGCGGGAGGGGAGCTCCTTTTGAATATCTCGTAGGCGTCCTGGGGCGAACGGTGGGCCATCGGGGCTGCATGTTGTGAAGAGCTTGACGTGCGTCGGTCGGAGCCGTAACAGAAGTTGGCGTTCGGTTTCACAGGGTTCCAACGAACGGGTGCCAATCAACGTGGTCTAGGCTCCAGCCTGTGATCGTTTTTTATTCATTGTTTTGCCGATCGGCGCGGGCCCTCGCACCCCCCCCCCCTCCCTGCCTCCCCCAATGGAGTAGATCTTGGCTGTTTGGGGCGCCTGTTTCGAGCCGGTGGAGCCTCTCTCCGAGAGGAGGCACGGTTCCAAACAGCCGCTCCCCCCCCTTTCCGCCCGATGTCGAAACGCTGATCAGAAAACGCTCACAGCTAGGAAGGCGTTGGGGGATTTGTTTGCCTTTTGTCCATCTGTTCCCCGGCGTTCCTCCCGGAGATGGGCCGGATTTGGGGGCCAAAGAGTGGGCTTGTGTTCCAGACCCAGTGCTTCGTTGTGAGGAGACTCTGGCTGCAGGTCGCCTGGAGGGCGCGAACATGATTGCGTTTCGTGGTCTAGGCTTGAACCGGGCATGTCCCTCTACACAAAAATTAGGTAAACAATGTCCCTCTACACAAAAATTAGGTAAACAACATAGTCTGGGGTCGATTGATCGAATAGATGTTCGACTATTGCTGGGCATCTGTTGACAGTGTGTTCTTTTTCCTTTGCAGTCCGCCTGTGGGAGGACATGCTCGACATGAGTCGAGACCAGAGAGGTGCTCGTCTCTCTGGGGGCGGCGCCGGAGTTCGAAGGAAAATCCGCATGTCGTGCGGCGCGAGGCGCGACGTTGGGCGACTCGCTGTGCTCCGGCTGCCTGCGCCATCCCAGGCAGGGCTCGTTTCGATTCCTCCGATTCGGTCCGATCCGATTTTCATGGCCGCCGATGCCGATTCGATTCGGCTCGGGATTCCGATTCGGACTCTCACTTCTTGTTGGAGGCATACAGGCCTGCAGATTTCCGCCGATTCGACTTTTCCCTGCTTGGCTGCGATTTTCCGCCGATCCGATTCGTTTCGATCGCCGATCCGACTTATTCATTCGAATTCGGATCTCCCCAGGTCAGCCGCCAGAATATGTCCACATCCTTGTGCTTCGGAGTTGTGCCTGAGATCTGGAGGAGCGGCGGATGTGGATGTTTGCCCCGCGTGGGTGGGCAGATATCCATGTTTATCTACCGCTCCCCGAGTGCTCGGACCACGACCCGGCGGCAGTGGATGTGGTGATATTCTGGCGGCGCAAAGGGGCGGGCAGGGGAAGGAGCGAAGGACGAGGAGAGAGGCAGGTTGGCGTCGTTGGAAACTTGCGCAGAACTTGGGCTGCTGCCTGCTCCGCAGGAGGAGGGGCTGCACCTCACGCCCTACGAGCGGAACCTGGATTTCTGGCGGCAGTTGTGGCGGTGCTGCGAGCGGAGCGACCTGTTGGTCGAGATAGGCGCGGCCCGCTCTGCCCAGCATGGGGGGGTCGCTCGACTCGTTCCGATTCCTCCGATTCGATTCGACTTCGAGGGCTTCCGATTAGATTCGATTCGACCTGGGACTCCGATTCGAGCTCCGATGTTTCCCTCTGGAGCCCGACAAGCCTGCCGATCTCTGCCGATTCGACTCCTGCCGACTCGGCGCAGCGCGCTCTTCCCAGCACGGGGGGGTGGGAAGCTCGGCACGGGAGGCAGGAGGAGCGAAAGCAGAAAAAGCGGCATGAGCACAAATTGTTGGCGCTCCGCGCGGATTGCTTGCATCTGCGCTGGGCCCCTCCCTCCCCCCTCCCTCCCTCCCTCCCTCCTCCTGCCCCCGGGATCTTCTGGGGGACTCTTGGAGGCCTCTTGGAGGCCTCTTGGAGGCCTCTTGGGGCGATCTTGGGTGCTCGCGGGCGCCTCCGGGCAGGGGCCAACTGTAACACATGTCATCCTTCAAGTTTTTTGGTTGTTCAGGGTCGCTCCCCTCCTCCGTTCCCTCATGTCCCAGGCTTTGACGTGCACCAGAGTGCGTTTCCGTTTCCCTCATCATTCGTTGCCCGTTCGTATTCCCCGGATTTTTGTTATTATTGGACGTTTCCTACTCCTTCTTCTTCTCCTCCCCTCCTCTCGGACTTATTCATACTCAGATTTTGTCATACCCAGACTTACTCACACAGACTTACTCATACTCAGACATACTCATACTCATACCTACTCATACCCAGACGTATTCATACCCAGACGTACACATACACATACTTACTCATATACAGACTTACTCATACCCATACTGACTCACACCCAGACGTACTCATACACATACTTACTCATACACAGATTTACTCATATTCAGACCTTATCATAGTCAGACTTACTCATACGCAGACTTATTCAACACACAGAAGATTCGGAGTATGTCTCAGGCGTTGGTTTCAGCACCCCAAAGGGGAGCCGCCAGAGGTGGTTTCACGAGCCCGTTCGCGGCCAGTTTGTGGGGATGTCTCAGGCGGTTTGGCTGCTTTGGTGGGCAGACTCGTCTGCGTTTAGAGCAGTTAGTGAGGATGTCTCAGGCGGGGCGCTGGTTTCAGCACCCCTAAGGGGCGCCGCCAGGGGTGTTTTCACGAGCCCGTTCACGGCCAGTTTGTGGGGATGTCTCATGCGGTTTGGCTGTTTTGGTGGGCAGGCTCGTTTGCGTTTAGAACAGTTTGTTCAGGCGAGACTGGTTTCAGCACCTTAGGGGGAGCCGCCAGGGGTGTTTTCACGGGCCCGTTCGCGGCCAGTTTGTGGGGATGTCTCAAGCGGTTTGGCTGTTTTGGTGGGCAGACCCCACTACGTTTAGAACAGTTTGTGAGGATGTCTCAGGCGGTGCGCTGGTTTCAACACCCCTAAAAGGAGCCGCCAGTTGTGTTTTCACGAGCCCGTTCGCGGCCAGTTTCTGGGGATGTCTCAGGCGGTTTGTTCGTCGTCATGCCCAACATCCTTGGCGTTCAGATCAGATTTTGAGGATGTCTCGGGGGGGGCGCTGGTTTCAGTACCCCCTAAAGGGAGCCGCCAGGGGGTAGGACACGGGCACGTTCGCGGCCAGTTTGTGTGGATGTCTCAAGCGGTTTGTTTGTTTTCATGCCCAACCTCCTTGGTTGTCAAACAGATTGTGAGGATGTCTCAGGCGGGGCGCTGGTTTCAGCACCCCTAAGGGGCGCCGCCAGGGGTGTTCTCACGAGCCCGTTCACGGCCAGTTTGTGGAGATGTCTCAGGCGGTTTGTTCGTTGTCATGCCCAACATGCTTGGCTTTCAGGGCAGAATTTGAGGATGTCTCAGGCGGGGCGCTGGTTTCAGCTTCCCTAAGGGGAGCCGCCAGGGGTGTTTTCACGAGCCCGTTCGCGGCCAGTTTGTGGGGATGTCTCAAGCGGTTTGGCTGTTTTGGTGGGCAGACTCGTCTGCGTTTAGAGCAGTTTGTGAGGATGTCTCAGGCGGTGCGCTGGTTTCAGCACCCCTAAAAGGAGCCGCCAGTTGTGTTTTTACGGGCCCGTTCGCGGCCAGTTTGTGGGGATGTCTCGGTCGGTTTGCTGGTTGTCATGCCCAACATCCTTGGCTTTCAGATCAGATTTTGAGGATGTCCCAGGCGGGGCGCTGGTTTCAGCATCCTTAAAGGAGCCGCCAGGGGGTAGGACACGGGCACGCTCGCGGCCAGTTTGTCGGGATGTCTCAGGCGGTTTGCTTGTTTGCATGCCCAACATTGTTTGCTTTAAGACCAGGTCTTGAGGATGTCTCAGGCGGGGCGCTGGTTTCAGCTTCCCTCGGGGGAGCCGCCAGGGGTGTTTTCACGGGCTCGTTCTCGGCAAGTTTGAGGAGGGGGGGAATGAATGGGGGGTTCATATTCAATCATACTCAAAGCTCACGCTGACTTAGACTCACTCACTCGCATTAGGATTCACTCGTCTTCGTCGGCCCTGTCGCCCACGTGGACGCGCTACTATAGTCAAGCGTTCATGAAGAGACGCTCGCTATGGCATGACAGAAAACATGAGATGCACATATGGGCATATGGGGAGCTCCACGCAGTGAATAATTGTGTTCTCTCTCCGGTTCTTGGTTCTCCTCCATTCTCCTGCTCCACATCTTTCTCGTTCCCCTCCTCCCTTCTCCCCGCTGCGTTTCCCTCCTCCTTCCTCGTCTCCCCCTTCACGCCTTCCTCTGTCCGCCTCCCCCCTGCGTGTCCGTGCCCCCCCTCCCTCATCCCCATCTCTCCTTCGCTCCGTCCTCCCTCCGCCTCCCTCTCCCGGCATCCTGCCCCACGAAGTGGTGGTAGCCTTGCTGAAACAAAAATGAGGTTTGTATTCGGGCTTCTCGACAAGCCACTCGGCGGTGGTGTAGCGTGTTCAGCTCCGTGATCGCGTTTTTGGGCCCCTCGTTGTGGATCATCATGTGTTGAGCGTTGTTCGGTTTCTGGTCGAAGGCTGCTCCTTGTCTTCCCTACTGTCTCCGCTCTCGTTTTTTCGTTCCCGCTGCCTTTTTTCCCTCTCGGAGGTAAAGACGCTAAGCAACAGTCTAATACAGGTCTAGCACCGGCCCAAAACGGGCCCAGAGGCCCGATAGCCCCAGGAGGGGCAACCGGCCATCGGGCCCATCCGCGTTGGTGGTCACGGGAATGTTAAGCAATGCATCCCACGGATCTGCAAGCGCCAACAATGTAGCTAACACGCCAACGCGCCAATTAAAAAAGTGTACACAAAACAACGCCCTGAACAGATTCATGAAGAACCAAGGTGGTAGGAGGTGCAGCTTGAAAAAGCAGGAATTCCTTCAAATCCTTGTTTTCCCACCCCCCTGTTTTGGCTTTTCGTTTTGACTAGGGCACTGCGGTCGCTCACTTGCGTCCTCTCCTCCTTCCCCCTCCTCCCCCCCTCCTCTTGCGCTGCTCCCTAGGTGGCTGCGAACTGCGCAACTGTCACCACTTGCGTGGGCTCCTGGGAGACGCGGTGGAGTAGGGGAGTACCCGAGACCTCGCAGCTCTTTGGGAGGTTGCGATTTGCGCAAGTGTTGCGATTTTGGTGGGCTCATGGGATGTCCAGCGGAGTCAGGGGTCGCGCGGATCCAGCCGAGACCTCGCGGCTCCCTGGGAGGCTACGAATTGCGCAAATGTCGCCAGTTTGGTGGGAAGCAGCGGAGCAGAGGGTACGGCGGAGGTCAGGGCAGCGCAGATCGTGCATATGTGGCGATGTGTTCTTTTGTGTGCAGTGGAGAAGGGGTTGTGTACGTCTCGAGTAAATTCAAGGTCGACCCCCACCCCTCCGTGTCCTCCTGTCCAAGGCTTTGGCGTGCCTCCAAGGGCGCCTCCATGTTCACAATCCTTCGCGATCGATTCGTCTTGATCCCTTTTATGTTCTTGGTTCGTCTCCGTTTCCCGATGTACATCATTATTTGTCTTCTGTTCTTCTTTCTTCTTTGCTGCGTCAGTTTCCCTCCCTCCTCGTCTCTCCTGTACGCCTTCCTCTCCCTGCCTATCTCATGCTGGGCTTTCCAACGTTCCAAGACGGCCCACGAAGTCCCCAGTACAGCACCAAGACAGCCCAAGAGGTCCCCGCGACGGCCCGACTACGACCCAGGAGAGCGCCAAGACGGCCCAAGAGGCCGCCCCAAGACGGCACACGAGGCCGCCCCAAGACAGGGGCAAGCGCGGTGATCCAAACCGACATTTCGAGCCCAGATGCCAAGAGCCGAGGCCACCAGGAGACTCCCAACGAAAGTTGGAGAGGCCCCACCCCCCAGAAGCTCCCAATAGCTCTCCAAGAGCGTCCCCCAAAGGCGTCCAACGAGACTCCCAGCATGGTGTTGCAAGGCTCTTAGGGGCTCTCGGGCATCCCTCTCAGGCTGCGTTGGGTCCTCCTCGTGGCTGACCTGCACGACCTCCAGGGGCCCCATTCAGCGACTCCTGAAGCGTCCATCAGGAAGTACGCTTCCATGTGGTGACCCCTGTGGGGTGATGCCCATCCTCATCCAATGCTGTATGTGTGTATATATATAGACCACACCTATATGACCCTGGCATCGCGAGGGCCATTGAGGAGCATCCTTGATAAGTTGGCGAAACAAACACGCACGAAACTGAAAAACAAACACAGGGAATAGACGTCCGAGCGATGACCTGGGCATCCACTTGGGTGTTGTCTCCTCACCACCCCTGGCAACAACAACCATGCGGGCCACACGCGCGCGCAGTGCAGGCCCATGCCAAGAAACACCCTGCTTGCCTCCAGGGTGCCCTGGGTTTCTTGGGTTTCGATGGTTTTGCTGTGGGAAGCGCGACGTTCCCACAGCAAGCATCGACGAACGTCTTGGGGTCTCAGGGTTGGGTTTTTGTGAACGGTTTCTTGTGGTCGGGCCCCCTCTCTGCATGCCGAAATCATTGCACCAACCTTTGCTTCCCGAAACAGTTCAGATCAGACGTGTTCAGCGACATATGGGAGCACGCTCGTTTTCATTAAAAAGGTCTGCCAGGGTCTCCGCGCGCGCGCAGATCCTCGTCATCATCACCAGCACCATCAGCATCACTATCATCATAGTCATCGTCGTCGTTGTTCGTGTCGCCGTCGTCATCATCATTCGCCCGTCCGAGTAGTGGATCTGCATGAGCAGAGTCCGCGCGTCCTTGCGCCTTTGAGATTTGCGAGCAAGTTCTCCGATGGATGACTTAACTCACGATCCCTCGAGTTTTCCCAACAAGTTGCAGGTGGACGGGTGAGGTGTTTGCTCGAGCTTGAGAGGTGATTGGTCGCGCGCGGATGTCGACAGTTAGTTCAAAAGAATTCGGATCATCCTCCCTGGGATTATCTTCCCGGCTTGGGGATGTGCAATTTACGCATGTCTCTGCGCTATCGCCCATTCTAAGTATGAGGTCGGACCATTCCAGCTCAGCTGGTTTCGACCCGATTTACCATTCTCTGCAAAAAGACTATATAGCTCTATGCGCGCACATTGGTTGATCAACAGTCATCGATTTTCAAAATAATCCCCTGCAGCAGATGGAACGCAGTGCACACGCGTGCGTCTTCGCGCGCGCATGCTAGAGACAATTGGTTTTGCAACGTCACGTATTGAAACACATCTGCGCTCGCTCTTGTGAATCCCCAATGTAACCTACATACCAAATACGACCAATCGAGCCTTTCGTGCGCGCGTGGCAAATTCATTCGAACACGCTTGCGCGCGTGATGGGCGGGCACGATCCCTGTCAAATAAGACCATGCATGCCACTCACGCCAGTCGCCCTCGCGCGCGTGTCGGACTCCATGTCGGCCGCGCGCGCCAGTCGGCCGCGCGCCGCATGTCATCACCGGCGCGAGGACAACGTGACCGTCGTCGGCGTGATCAGCATCGGCGCTGAAATTTGCCCTGCTGTCGTCATCGTCGTCGTCGTCGCGAGCACCGCTGCAATCATCATCGCGTCGGCCGCTGTCGACGTCCCATGATACCGCGCCCGCCCTAGCCACCGACTCGCACTGAAGTGCCCGCTCATCAGCGCGGCTCGTGAGACTCGCTGGGAAGTCCGCAACGATCAGCGCCACCGCGGCCGCGTCGAACTTTACTATCGCGGGGGAAAGTTCCGAATAGTCATAAACGTGTGGTTGGGCTGTGGGGATTCCACATCCCGAACTCAGCAGCATCATCATCATGTTCTTCATCATTATCGTCATGACCATCACCAACATCAGCATATACATCTTCACCATCCTCTTCACAGCCTTTTATGTTGCGACTTGCCGGGAAAACGCTTATTGCCCCCGGGGGTTCCGAATTTTATTATCCACCGGGAATTGAGGGGTGGGTGGTTAACTGCACCACGCAAATTGCACCCCACAGATTACACTGCACAGGTTGCACCCCGAATCTTGTGACACAGCTTGCACCACACATGTTGCACCACTTGGGTTGCACCACGTAATTTCCTGCTCCCTCCCTCCTCATCCCTGTCAAGTGCTATGGTGCGTTGCACATGCGCTGGGTGAAAACATTGTTTTCTGTCAGAACCTCTTGCAACACGTACTACGCGTGCTCATGCGCGCGTCGCCGCGCGTGTGTCCACATCGCTCAAAATCATATATTTCGCCATTCGAAACCATTTAGTTTTTTCAGCAGCAGGCCGCCAGAGGTCTGCGCGCGCTCACCTCGAGACCAAAGACTGCCGTGCCCGGGGCGTCCGACGCGGCGCGGTGGGCCGCCTGGGCACGGCCTGCCCTCCGCGCCTCCCCCCGCCGGCCCCTGCGGCGCACCCCCCCCTCCTTCCCAGTGGACGCGCGCGACCCGCACTTCTACCACAGCCGCGACCTGGGCCGGTGCCCCAGGGTCGCTAAGCCTCGCCAGGTTTCTGTCAAGCAGTGGCGAAGCGTCCTGGCTCGCCCATAGCTTTACGAAACAATGTTTTAAGAGCTTTCTGTGGTTTCCACGAAGTGTTCTTAGAACATGTCTGGCGGAGTCTGTTTTGTTTTATCACACCGGGTCTATGTTCTAAGAATAGGTTTGTTTTGGGGGTTCTAAAAACATTTCGTGGTAGGACTATAGGAATGCCGGGACGGTCGGCCCCTGCTCAATTATGATGTCCCAGCCCACTGTAGCTCGGATCCCCAGACAGAATTTCGAGCACCAGAACAACACGAAGCTCAGAGGTTCTCACGTGTCGGGCCCTGGGAGACTTTCGTCCGACACTCTTTCGACACTCTTTCGACTTTTTTCCGGGTGCTCGAAATTATGTCCGGGATGTGGTTTTTACGTACGGTGGGAGCAAAAAAACGGCAGGCGTTGCTGTAATCGGCGGCGGACAGGGGGGGGAAGTGAGATGGAAAAGGCTTTTGCAGAAGGCGGCCGGAGTTCTCAGAAGGCGTTTTGTCTTCTGTCAGGTCTTCTGCGTCTTCGGGGAAGGCTCAGGAAAGTTCTCAGAAGGCCGGGGGACTTCCGAGCCTTCTGAAAAGGCCCGCCCATTCTCACTTCCCCCCCTCGCTCGCCACTTCTCACTTCCCCTTTTCGCTCGCCACCGATACAAGTGCCCCTGGCCCAAGGTGCCCCCAGGATTTCCAAGGAGGCCCCAACGGCCTCGAGAGCACCCCTCACGAGGCCCAGGGGGGCCCGAAGGGCTCCACATTGGAGCGAGAAGCTGGAGGCAATTTGGGCCATGGGCACCGTTGGCGGCTCCCCACATCGGGGGGGGGGACGGGGTGTCAGCCAGCTTCCCCTGCGCGATTCAGCCACGCGCAGAGGGGGGTGGGGGGAGGGGGGAGGGCTTCTTAGAAGCACCCCTGCTTCTTAGAATTGCGCGAGCTTTATCTATAGATGTGAGGCCGGCGCCTTCTAAGAAGCAGCCTCCTGCTGAGAAGCCCTTCCCCCTCCCTCCACCCCCTTGTGCGCGCCGCCAGGGCAAGGAGATACGCAGGATCTCTGGGCGCTGTGTGCGAGGAGGAGGAGGACGAGGAGGAGGAGGAGGACGAGGAGGAGGAGGAGGACGAGGAGGAGGAGGAGGAGGAGGAGGAGGAGGAGGAGGAGGAGCCTCCTTCGAAGAAGCCCTCCCCCCTCCCTCCAACCCCCTTGTGCGCGCCGCCAAGCGATGGGCAGGCCGCGATCGACAGGCCGCGATCGTCCGAGGTCACACGAGCCCCACGCGGTGTCAAGGACCGGCGCCGACGTTGTTCAGGAGGGACAAAAAACACACAGACACAATGAATCGCCGACCCCCAGGAAAAGATGGGAAAACATGGGAAGCGGGGGGGGGGAGACAAGAACCCAGAAAATATGGAAACATATCGGACATCCTGTTATTTGTGTGTATTCATTTGTGTGTCCCAGTTCCTCTTCAGTTGTCGCGACACGAGTGCGCCCGCTCATCGTGCAGGGCACGTCATCCCAGCCCAGATGCCGCGACCGCGGCCCACGGTCAGCATCGTCAGACCTATCCTCATCCCAAGTGGGCAAAACGTTGGCCCCATCTGTCCAGATTACCCCCCGAATGCTATGTTTGATTCTTTTTGACTGGTTTCAAGTATTCTTGTAAAGTCAGCCTGTAGGAGGACATGCCCGACCTAACTTTAGCCCCGCTGTCCAAACTACCCCTTGAATGTGGGAAGAGATGCGTCTCCGTCATGTTTCGCGGCGTCCCTCCCCGTCTCGAGGGGGCATGCTGCTGGCGTTTAAGGAGCCCTGGCCCATTGGGGATCGGGATGATAAGTCAAACGGCGTTGACACGTGGTTCCTTCCCCTCTTGTTGGAGGGCGCAGGCTCCTGGCATCGACGCAAGTCGTTCCTACTCCGCTTGTTCCTCCTCCTTCTCCTCCTCCTCCTGGGCTATTC
>CAUYUJ010017852.1:127862-217862 GCA_963575745.1 Prorocentrum cordatum
AGTAGCCAAGGTCGTCCGCAGGCCACGAAGTGAAGTGTCCGAACGTCATAGGGCGGGAAGCTGGGTGTGGGTGGTGGCGAAGAGTCGTTTGGAAATTGGTAGAGCTTGAACCGGCCCCCCCACAAAGTGGGGGTATTGCCCGCCTCCTATGAAAACCCTGGCACTGGTGAGAACGGAGTGTCCCCAGTCTTAAATGATTGTTGTTGAACATTATTAATTCTAAAGAATAATTATTGTTGGGCCCCCTGGTGCACGCCCCCCCTGCGCCGCCTAGGCCGCAGCTACATTTTCATCATTTTCGTGAGGAAGCCTCAGGTAATTCGATGTGATCAAGATCCGGTTGTTTTGTTCCCCCCGCTTTCCCTTGCAAAAAACACTATAAAATGACATTTCTTGTTCTAATATAATCAAATTTCAAGAATCCCTTGCAAAAAATAAGGTAAAGTGGACATTCGCGCGCGCAAGACGAAATCCTTCCAAAAGCTTAGTGTTCGGAGCGATTTTAACATAAAAACATCAAAAAACCAATGGTTTTTCAACAAAAAAATGTCAAAATCTCATCCCGCGCGCTCTTGCGGATTCGTAGGAAACCCAACACTTTTTAAACATTTCTGTCAAACGGGCTTTTGCGAGCAACTTTTTCGAACTTCTGCGACAACGGTTGCGCACCTGCCAGGGCCATCATCCCTGTCAAATAATACCATGCGGGACACATTCGTTTTTTCTTCGCGCGCGCACGCCGAAATCTCCAAAAACCATTGGGCTTCTTAAGAATTTTAGCACCGCGCATCATAAAATCACACGAATCGCACCGTAGGTCCTCGAAAAACACCTGCACGACTTTTCAAAATTTCTACCCGCGCGCGCTGTCCGAATCCTAAAAAAACAAATGGTCATACACCTGTCATCATGCTCCCCGCTCTTGTCCTTACCTTTGTGGGTTAACAAGGCTTAACAACTTCTGTGGGTGTACGAACGTAGGCTTAACAACTTCTGTGGGTGTGTACTCCACGCCAGTGTAGTAGCCACGGTCGTCCGCAGGCCACGAAGTGAAGTGTCCGAACGTCATAGGGCGGGAAGCTGGGTGTGGGTGGTGGCGAAGAGTCGTGTGGATATTTGGTAGAGCTTGCACTGCCCCCCCACAAAGTGGGGGTATTGGCTGGCGTCGCATGAAAATCCTGGCACTGGTGAGAACACTGAGCGTTCGGGTAAAGTGATTGTTGTTGTTGTTGTTGTTGTTGTTGATTTCTCACTTCTGAAGAATAATCATTGTTGATCCCCCCCACTGGTGCATACTGTTTTTTCTCTATCAAAGTGTGCCCCTCGACGCTCGCACCCTGTTTTTTTGTCAGGGAAAGTCTTCCTGGTCAAACTGGCCCCCTGGGCCCCGGGTTACAACAACAACGGCTCCCGCCTGAGACTTCCTTACAATTTAGCCAGGACCCCCGCTCCCGCCCGAGATTTCCTCGCATTGTATTCAGGAATCGCGCTCTCGCTTGGGACGTCCTTACAATTTATTCAGGAATCGCTCTCCCGGCGCTCTGGAGTCGCGCTCTCGCTGGAGACTTGCTTGCAACTTACTGAAGAAAGGCCTTGCGTTGGAATTTCTTGTAATTTGCCCAAGCGCCGCGCTCCCGACACCCAGGCACCCAGGAGTCGCGCCCATTGTGGCCCCATGTGCATGCCCTTCGTGGCCCCGCTGTCGCCATTTGTGTCCCCCTCACTGTCCTACGTGGCCCAGTTGCTACCCTCAGTGGCCCCATAGTTGCCTTCTGTGGCCCCGCATCATCTGCACTTCGTGGCCCCCGTTCGTTCGCGCTCACGCATTCCCTTCGTGTCCCTGCTGTCGCCGTTCCTGGCCTACTTCGTGCGCTTCGTGGCCCTGCTGTCGTTCTCTCTCGCTCTCGCTTTCGCTCGTCGTCGCCGTCGTCGTCGTCGCCGTCGTCTTCGACGTCGTCGTCGTCGTCGTCGTCGTCGGTCGGTCCCCTGTCCGTCCCTCTTGGGGTCGGGTCGACGGTCCGCGGCCGCCCCGCCGATCAGCGCTGCCGCTGGCCAGGCCGACGGTCCGCGGCCGCCCCGCCGCTTGCCGGGGCCCGGCCTGCAGGGAAGAAAGGTATACCCCCCAAAAGGGGTTCGATCGAAGACGAAGAGGGCGGGTATCGAGGGTTTGGGAAATACGCGTTATTGGACACTCGAGCATATGAGGGCGAACAGTCTTATAAATGTTGTTGTTGTTGTTGTTGTTGTTGTTGTTGGTGTTGTTGTTGTAGTTGGTGTTGTTGTTCTTGTTGTTGTTGTTGTTGTTGTTGTTGTTGTTGTTGTTGTTGTTGTTGTTGTTGTTGTTGTTTTCAGCGCTGTTGCGCGGCAGGTACCGCGAAACAAATGTATAGTTACCCCATATCGTTTGGACCCCAGTTCGTGCATACGGCCGCCGAAGAAATAACCAGGTAACCCTCTACTGGGGGGTCTAAAGACCATTAGAGGTAAACACCCAGAGTGGCAACGATGGAAACGTCGCTTGTGATACCCAGGGTGCCGAGAGAGCGGAAATCAATCACACGAGTTGATCTTATTGGTTGTCGTCTGTTTAATTGAGGTGGTTTTGAGATATGTTTCTCCTGGTTGAAGTCAAGGAAATTGGATGATAGAGGTAAGCTCGGGCATCGGAATTGTAATGCTAGGTTTGTTTCAGATGAATGCCCATGCAGGGTGATGTGGGGTGACGAAAGACGATTATCAAAAGTCTAGGCGGGTCCGTCACGCTGCAGCGGACATGAATTGATGGTCCTCTCCAAATCCTGTCTGGGCGGCGCGCAATTTTTCGGACTCGCCATTCCACATCACGCCAATGCTTGGCGCGAAAGCTTGGCGTGGTGCAGCAACGGGAGCCTGGGATCATTGCAAGAGGTACGTCAGGGAGCTCGGCGGCACCAAGAGGCTGGTGCTGCTCGTGAACAAGGCGGACTACCTGACCGTGGAGCAGGCTCGTGGCCGGCAAATGCCAGGTGGAGGAGAGATCTCGTGGTAGCCTGCCGTCGCACAGGTTACCAACATTGAGCAGTCAACTGTCGGGGGTCCTCGCGGATTCCTGGGATCGGGGCTGGGCCTCCCTGGTCACGCCTCTGGCACCGCCCATGGCGCGCGGAGCGCGCCAGGAAGGGGGGGGTCCAGCGCCGATCCAAGAGACCTGCGCAGATCGCGCACGGCGGAGTCGTGGCTAGGCGCTAGGCTTCAGACAGCTGCACACTTCATTAGATGCATCCTCGTTGCCTGGATCAGCCGGGGCGTCTCCTAGGCAGCCTAGGGGTCCCCGTGGCTTTGGCGTTGGGCACCGTGTTTGCCACCCTGTCCCTCTGAGCGTCAGCTGCCCGTGCAGCAGGAGTCGTGCGGGGGTGACAGCGGCAGTCGCGATAGGGGACGGCCGAAGGAGGCTAAGCAACGAGCTGGCAGGCGCCGTCGGTCCAAGCCAGCGTCTGGTGGCACTCCGCAGCGGCCGCCGCGAACACGCGAAAAAGCACTCGCACACCTCGCACACACACACACACACACACGCGCACACGCACACGCACACGCACACGCACACGCACACACACACGCACACGCACACGCACACGCACACGCACACGCACACGCACACGCACACGCACACGCACACGCACTCACACACACACACACACCCACACACACACACACTTTTTGGCGATCTCGGCCTCGCGCGCAGTGACGAGGCGGAGCAAGTCGAGCAAGCAGCACGGAACAGTGCGCGGCCGGGCCCTCAAACGCGGGATCCACACACACACGCACGCACGCACACACGCCCCCCCTTACACACACACATATACATTCACACGCACCACACACGCGCACGCACGCACGCACACACACACACATACACATACACATACACACACACACTTACACATACACACACGAACACACCCTTCTCTGGCGTCGCGCCATTCCAGTCAACGATAAAAACATTGAGTAGGAGCACTGCCAACACAATGAATCCACCTTTCTGTGAACACGTGTGAAACACAAGCAGCCACCTTCTCGGACACGCACAAAACACAGAGAGCCCCAGCGAGTGTCGGACATTGCCGACCGCTGAGATGCAGGATACAGGTGCCTTAGGCTAATATCAAGGACCACACACACTCGTGCCCACGCATATGCACACACCCGCACACAAACGCGCGCGCGCTCGCGCGAACACCAGCCGCACTGCGCGATGGCGGGTACATGCTCTCATCTGAGCTCTGCACTGCTAGCTCCTTGAGTATCGATGCTCTTGCTGCAGAACTTCGAAACAGCTGCACGATTTATAGGTTCGATTGCCATCGCAGCCCCCCAGCACGAGAGGTGCAGTGTTCCGCCTTCGCACGTGAGCCGCCTCTGGTGGCCCCAGACGTGGCCGAAGCGCCATATGTGCAAGATGCACGGCTGTTATCGTTGTACTCGTTATTATCGTTGGTATCGTTGTTGTGCTCGTTGTTATCGTTGTGCTTGCTGTTATGTTTGTCAGCGTTGTCTCATTGATCGTTGTGATCGTTGTGATTCGTTGTCGAGGATTCCAGCATGCCGTTCGGTCCTTGCGTGCCATGCTGCGTCCATTCTCCATCTCTGACGCGGGGAGCGGGAACGATGAGCACGATCCCGAGCAAATCTCATGTTCAAATCTCACTCAGCGACGACGCCTCAGGGCATGCCTCGCATCACAGAGGAGGTCGCAGAGGGTATTGCGAGGTTGTCAGAAGAGGGAGTTTGCTCGGCATGGCCAAGTTTCCATTGTTTGTAAACATATTCCCGACAGCGCTGCCGGTGGGCTGACTACTACCAGAAGCGTGGTGTCGATGTCCTCTTCTTCTCTGCGCTTCGCGAAGTGAAGAGGCACGAGAAAGACAACCTGGCCAACGTGGTCCCTCGTATTCGACGAGAGGCGCAGGGAGACCAGGAGCTCTTTGCATAGCCCGGGTCGGAGGGGTTGCGTCATCTGCCGCCTGCCCCCCCAGGCTGAGCTATCTTGATCGGATATACCCAGGAAGGAACAAAAACACACACACACAATTAATCGTCGAGTCCCAGGAAAATATTGGAAAATATGGGAAGTGGGGGGGAAGACAAAAACATATAAAATATAGGAAAATATGGGGAATATTTTTATGTGTGTGTGTATTTTTTTGTGTGTCCTGGGGCCCCTTCATATACCCAGTTGGAGATCGGGACCCGAGGTCCAAAAGATGGCTTGCAATCGCTGGTTGCTGTTTCCTCGGATGGCGGCAGTTCCGGGCAGTGGATTGTGTCGGGGGCGCGTCCCCCAGAGCACATTGTTAACCAGGTTCCACTGAACCCAGTCCTACCATTAAGTCGGACCTGTCCCTCTACAGGCTGAATATTCTCAAGCAGTCAAACAATAATATTGGGACGATGTTTTGATTATTTCTGAGCATGTTTGACTATTTTGTATTTTTAGTCCCAAAGCCGCCTGTAGGGGAACATGCCCGACCTAATCCGACCAACGCCCGGGTTGAGGCCATGCGTGGGCTGTCCAGGGGCATTCTTGGGGCCATCTTGGCCTCGTGGTGGCATCTTGGGACCACTTTAGGGCTGCCTCTAGCAATTTGGACGGTTTGGGGGATTTCGACTTCACATTGTTGTTGAAGCCCGTTTGGTCACATTGCATACTGTGGGGGCCCATGCCAGGAAACACCCTGCTTGCCTCCAGGGTGCCCTGGGGTTCTTGGGTTTCGATGGTTTTGCGATGGAAAGCGTAACGTCCCCACACCAAACGTCCATGGACGCCTTGGGGTCTCCAGGTGGTTTCTTGTGGACGGTTTCTTGTGGAGGGGCCCCTACTGTAAGCCAAAAACGAAACACAAGGATTATGGTGAGTGGATCTCGTTCCGCGTTTCCCTTATTATCTTCTCGGGGCACACGTCGGTCATTTGACGTCGACGAGTCCGAGTCGCAAACGCTTCGTAGTCGCATGATATCATCGAGTACAAGGGAACCCCTAAACCTTCTAACACGATGTAGAGGTGGCCTCACTTAGGTCCCCGTCTTCGCCTCAGGGACAGCAGCTCTGGGCGACTTTGTCGGATACATCTGCAGAAACGACCCCTTAGCCCTAATGTTGTCTGGCCCTCCTAACTTAGGTCCCCTCCCGAAGGGTTACGGGCACCTATATTGCTTGCCGTGATCTGGTATGGCAGTCCGCCAGCGTGCGCCATGGATCGCGCGGTAGGCTGGTGCCGCGGGGGACGTGCAGCCTCGATTCCTCTCTCTCTCTCTCTCTCTCTCTCTCTATATATATATGTATAAAAGTATGTGTGCATATATATATATATATATATATATATATATATAAAAAAAGATTCCCCAATCAGTGCTCGCACTGAAGGGTTCCTAGCGGAGATTGAAGGATTTGGCGAAAGTACCGGGCCGACTTCGGTGGCCGCGGCCGGGTTCCCGGGCTCCCGGTTCCGGGTTCCCCGGTTCCCGGTTGCTGGTTCCGGACAGATTTCGGTGGGCGGCGGGGTTTCCGGGTTTCCGGGTTCCCTGATTTTTGGTCGATCTCTTTATCGATCGGTCTCACCATCGATCTCATGACCCACCTCTCTATCGATCTAATTATCAATTTCATGATCGATCTTACATGCAATCCACCATAGATCGCACGAGCGACCACGCGATCGATCTCATTATCGATCCCATTGAATCGACTTGACTATCGCTCTCACGATCGACCTTACGATCGTCCTCACTATCGATCCCAATGTCGATCCTACGATCGATTTCACTATCGATGTTCATTTCCGAATCACTCATTTTCAAGCCATCCACTGATTGTTGTTTCGCTCTTGTGCGATATATATATATATATACAAGACTGCAGTGGCGCTTCGCGCCATGCACTTTGGTCCTTGGAGTTTGGTATGCAGGCGGAAATGGCAGGAATGTCAAGCCGATAATTTAGCGATAACTTCTTGCTGCCTTTTCTGGCATCGCCGTTACAATAATGTTGTTCGTTGTCCTTCCTCCATACCTCTTTTTCTTCATTCTCGCCATACCCTGGGCATTCTCCCCATGCTCCTCAGCTCTTTTCGTGGAGGCTCCTCCTTCGAGAGCCTCTGGGGGCCTCACCAAAGTTCTCAGGCTTTCTTAAAGCCTTCTGGAGGCCTCCTGGGTGTGTTCTGGGGGCCTCTTGGGCTTCCTAAGGCCAACCTGCCTCTAACCGCAGTTTCCCTGAACGCCCCAGTCACGATTTGGAATGCTTCGGAGGGTGTCTTGGGGCCATCTTGGGCCGCCACAGTGCTCTCTTAGGGCCATTTTGGACCCCTGGTGTGGCGTTTTGGGGCTCTCTTGGACTGCCTGGAAGCCCTTTCGGATGTTTGTGGGGCGATTTGGGAGCCTCCCAGGCGGCTTCGGACGCCTAGGAGACCGCCGTCTTGAGCGTCGGGAAGCCGAAAAGAGGAGAACCCCAAATACACCAAAAACCTACATAGAATCAATGATTCTTCCCTCTTGGGGCCGTCTTCGGTGTGCTCTTGGAGACCATTTGATATGTTTTGGAACGATCTTTCGGGGTATGCTGGCTTCTTGGGGCGCTGTTGTGCTGTCTTGGGGGTCTCTGGGACGTCTCCGGTGACCCCCCTGGTTGCCCTGGGTGTGCTGCGAAGGCTTGGCAAAACGCCCTGCGAGGCCCAGGTGGCCGCTTCGAGGCCCGTCCGGAGGGTCCCAAAGCTGCAGATCCCGGGGGTCCGGTTTTAGGGGGGGGGGGGGGACGGGTTTTCCCCCTGCCCGGGCTCATAAACATATAGGAAGAGGAATACACATATTTGTACTATACATTTATTTATTTATTTGTATATGTATATGTATACATAGATGTGCCAGGCCGTTGCGGCAGCTCGACTCGCATGTTTCCCACCATCTGGTGCATCCGTTCCCGTCCCAGGCCGCTCATCGCGCACTCTTCCATGTCTGAGCGCCCTCCCCCTCCTTCCCCTCTCGCGGCCGCCCTCGTCCTCGTCTCTCCGTCTTGCACGCCGGACACTTTGCCTATCGGTTGCCCTGATATGCGCCACGTTGGCGCGGATTGCCTCCGCTGACCGAAAAAGTGTCTTCCCAACTCGTGTTTTCGTTGCCGTGCGGTCGCTCTCCGTCCTCGTCGTCTTCCCTTCTGGCTCGGGTCCGGGGGCCGTGGCGCATTTCGCGCCTTTCTCGGCCCCCGCGTGTGCTGATGGGTCGATGTTCCATCACCACTACCATATGCAGGAGAGGGAGGAGGAGGAGGAGGAGGAGGAGGACCATGCCCGCCCCCGTCCCCGTCCCCCTTCCCCGCCCCCGTTTGGATGCAACTACTGGGAGGTCAATCTCTGATTTCGCCCTGGTCCGAAATGCGGCTTGATCCCATTCAAACCGGCTTAGTCCCGCGCAATCCCGCTCAGTCCGCGGCCCAAATTCGGCGTAGCAGCCCCCCAATGAGGGTCAAGTCTCCCCAATCCTTCCGTCGAAGACCTCCCAGTAGTTGTTTCCTAACCCCAGTCCCCCGCAACAAAAACAAAAGTGCCACTACCACCAGCCAGGGGGGTGGCCGCTCCTCCCCCTCGAGCTGGTGGCACCTCGTTCCGGGCATGCCTCCGAAGAGTGCCTGGAAGGATGTGCCACCAGCTCGAGGGGGAGGAGCGGCCATGCCCCTGGCTGGTGGCAGTGGTACTTTTGTCTCTCCTGAGTCCTTGCCCCCCCTGCCCACCCGCGTCCTGTGCCCCCCCATGGGCCCCGCCTCGCCCGAAGCATTGGCGCGCGCGCGCTGGCGTCCGAGCCGCCAGGGGCCCCGCGGCGCCAGTTGCGGTTGGTGGATCTGTCGGGTGCCCCGCGGGCCCTTTCGCCGATCCATCCTGTCGGCGGGGAGCGAGGGGGAGGTTGTGTGTGTTCGAGGTTCGAGCTTGTCAAACGTTTTCCGTCGGTTCTCAGCGGCCTTCCAGCCTCGGGAGGCTGGCCGGCGGCTGCGCCTCGCCGATGGCGTTGCGGGGGTGCCCGGATCGTCCCGAACGCCCGCCGGAGAGCCGAGTTATGACCCAAAAACCAAATTTTGCCGTGTGCGAGGGGGGAAGTTAGAAGGAGGAGGCCTTCTCAAAAGGCGGCGGGGCTTCTTAGAAGCCCTTCGCGCCCTCTTGAGGTGTTGCCTGTGTCTCCGGGGAAAGCTTAGAAATCTTATCAGAAGGCAGGGGGGTCGCCGAGCCTCCTCAGAAGGCCCGCGCCCTCTCACTTCCCCCCCGGGCTCGCCGCAGATTTTGGTAAGCCCACGCGCAAGCCTTGGTCTTGGCATCGCTCGGACGTGTGCATTTTTCCTTCGGCGAGGACCATCGAGGAGCATCCTTGATCATTTGGCGAAAAAAACACGCACGAAACCAAACAAAACAGGGAATGGACGTCCGAGCGATGGCCAGTGGTAGGTCATGGCGCACGCGCGGTTCGGGTTGGCGATGCGGCCCCAGGGGCCAAGGCAACAGGAATGGCGCTTCATTCGGCGGGGACGTGGGCCCTTCTCACGAAGGAAGAGGAGGAGGAGGAGGAGGAGGAGGAGGAGGAGGAGGAGGAGGAGGAGGAGGAGGAGGAGGAGGAGGAGGAGGAGGAGGAGGGGAGGGGGGGGAGGGGGAGGGGGAGGAGGGGAGGAGGAGGAGGAGGAGGAGGAGGAGGAGGAAGCAAAGCTGGAGGAGAAGAGGAGGATGAACTGGAGAAGGAAGAAGAGCTGGACGCAGCCCCCACTGGGTGCGCTTCACTGCTCCGTGGATCCGCGCCCGGGTCCGCCCGGAAGGCGCCCGCCTTGCAACGCCACGGTGGCTGGCCAAGTGCGTTGCGATGACCGCCAGGTGGTGAGCTGCGTTTCTATGCGGGAGGTGTCTTGGTACGGTGCCGCGTACACGCCAGTCGTTGAAAGTAGGTGTATTTGGATTCCGAGGTCCCTATCTATTTCAAGCGCCTTCCTACTTCATGAATCGATCTGCCTTTGCTGTGTTTTTGTGATTATCTGGGAGGGGCTCAGCCCAATTTCCTTTATCCGCCTTCCTACTTCATGGTTTTACCTACTTCTTCCGACCGACGTCTATTTTTGATGTTGCCCACGCATCTTGGACGGTTCGTCGGCTGCTGCGCGGTGGCCCAGCTTGCGGTACGCAGAGCGCCACCACCTGCGGTTGCAATGGCCGCGCGTACCCCGCCAAGACACAGGCAGAAGCCACTCGACGTTTTCCCACGTTTGCATCCGAGCTTTGCTTGCGCCGTCGCTACAGCAGGTGGCGTCGGCTTCACGCCTTTTTGGGGGGCGTCAGTTGACCAATAATTTCATGCTCCCCCTCGCCCCCCCGCGCCAACGTGCCAGATCTGCAGATGTTAGCGCCGAGAAGTGACGCTACATATCAATTATTCACTGCGTGGGGATCCCCATATGTGCATCTCCTTGCTGGCGCTCCCTTGGTGGTGGGACTCGGTGAGGACGAATCTGGATTTAAGTGTGATTGAGCTGCCTCTCTCTCTGCTCTCTCTGCTCTCTCTGTCTCTCTCTCTCTCTCTGCCCTCTCTCTGTCTCTGCCTCTCTTTCCCTGCCTCTCTCTCTCTCTGCCTCTCTCTCTGCCTCTGTCTCTCTGCCTCTCTCTCTCTTTCTCTGCCTCTCTCTCTGTGCCTCTCTCTCTCTCTGCCTCTATCTCTGCCTCTCTCTCTCTCTCTCTCTCCTCTTTCTCTTCTCTCTATTCTCTCTCTGCTCTCTCCTCTCTCTCTCACTCTCCCTTTCTCTCTCTCTCTCGCTCTCTCTCTTCTCTTCTCTTCTCTTCTCTTCTCTTCTCTCTCTATCTCTCTCTCGCTCTCTCTTTCTCTCTCTCTCTGTCTTCTCTCTCTCTCTCTCTCTTTCGCTCTCTCGCTCTCTCTTGCTCTCTCTCGCTCGCTGTCGCTCTCTCTCGCTCTCTCTCTCTCTCTCTCTCTCTCTCTCTCTCTCTCTCTCTCTCACTCGCTCTCTCTCGCTCTCTCTCGCTCTCTCTCTCTCTCTCTCTCTCTCTCTCTCTCTCTCTCTCTCTCTCTCTCTCTCTCTCTCTCTCTCTCTCTCTCTTTCTCTCTCTCTCTCTCTCTTCTCTCTCTCTCTCTCTCCTCTCTCTCTCTCTCTCCCCCTCTCTCTCCACGTTCTCTCTCTCTCTCTCTCTCTCTCTCTCTCTCTCTCTCTCTCTCTCTCTCTCTCTCTCTCTCTCTCTCTCTCTCTCTCTCTCTTCTCTCTCTCTCTCTCTCTCTCTCTCTCTCTCTCGCCTGTCTCCTCTCTCTCTCTCTCTCTCTCTCTCTCTCTCTCTCTCGCTCTCTCTCTCTCTCTCTCTCTCTCTCTCTCATCTCCCTCTCTCTCGCTCCCTCTCTCTCTCTCTCTCTCTTGCTCTCTCTCTCTCTCTCTCTCGTCACGGGCTCGTGAGATCAGCCAGGGCGGCTCCCCCTTGGGGCTCCCAAATGATGCCCCTGGCAGCGTTTTGTGACCATGAGGCTCTCAAGAGATACATGTTGGGGAGGCCAAACGGCAATTCTAGCTGAGGCGTCCCACCAAAATCGGCGCGAACGGGCTCGTGAGATCAGCCAGGGTGGCTCCCCCTTGGGGCTCCCAAATGATGCCCCTGGCAGCGTTTTGCGACCATGAGGCTCTCAAGAGATACATGTTGGGGGCGCCAAACGGCAATTCTAGCTGAGACGTCCCACCAAAATCGGCGCGAACGGGCTCGTGAGATCAGCCAGGGTGGCTCCCCCTTGGGGCTCCCAAATGATGCCCCTGGCAGCGTTTTGTGACCATGAGGCTCTCAAGAGATACATGTTGGGGGCGCCAAACGGCAATTCTAGCTGAGACGTCCCACCAAAATCGGCGCGAACGGGCTCGTGAGATCAGCCAGGGTGGCTCCCCCTTGGGGCTCCCAAATGATGCCCCTGGCAGCGTTTTGTGACCATGAGGCTCTCAAGAGATACATGTTGGGGGCGCCAAACGGCAATTCTAGCTGAGACGTCCCACCAAAATCGGCGCGAACGGGCTCGTGAGATCAGCCAGGGTGGCTCCCCCTTGGGGCTCCCAAATGATGCCCCTGGCAGCGTTTTGTGACCATGAGGCTCTCAAGAGATACATGTTGGGGGCGCCAAACGGCAATTCTAGCTGAGACGTCCCACCAAAATCGGCGCGAACGGGCTCGTGAGATCAGCCAGGGTGGCTCCCCCTTGGGGCTCCCAAATGATGCCCCTGGCAGCGTTTTGTGACCATGAGGCTCTCAAGAGATACATGTTGGGGGCGCCAAACGGCAATTCTAGCTGAGACGTCCCACCAAAATCGGCGCGAACGGGCTCGTGAGATCAGCCAGGGTGGCTCCCCCTTGGGGCTCCCAAATGATGCCCCTGGCAGCGTTTTGTGACCATGAGGCTCTCAAGAGATACATGTTGGGGGCGCCAAACGGCAATTCTAGCTGAGACGTCCCACCAAAATCGGCGCGAACGGGCTCGTGAGATCAGCCAGGGTGGCTCCCCCTTGGGGCTCCCAAATGATGCCCCTGGCAGCGTTTTGTGATCATGAGAGAGTGCGAGTGTGAGCTTAACTTATCGTATCTGATCTTGAAATCTCTTCTTATCATATCTTGCGCTATCTTATCTTATCTTGTAGTATCTTATCTTGTCATGTCTTATCTGGTGATTATCATTGGGAGGAGGGAGGCGCGAGCGGGAGGAAGAAGGAGGAGGAGGAGTGGGAGGCGTCAGAGTAATAACAAGAACCCCAATCCTTAGGATATGGGGAAAAAGTGTTGGTATTCAGAACGTGTTTGTTTGTCTTGTCCTTTCCGGCGCCTCTCTGGGCCCCTTGGCAAGTTATCGGGGTCAATTTGGAGCGAGTTCAAAACCTCTTTCGCCATAACAGGCCGACTCGGGCTCGCTATAGCCATTCGGGGCATAGTGGGGCCTTCCTCGAGCCGTAGACGGGCTGACGGCGATGTAGGTAACAGCGATGTAGGGTTCGGTATTACGGGAACGCGTGGCTCGCGCGTTCCTACACTTCGCGGTGTCGTCCTCGCTCGATCCATTCGCAGATTTCAGACGCAGGGAAGTGTGTTTCGCGATACCTTGCAAGTTGGTTCCCGGCATCATCGTCAAGCAACATCGCCGTCAGCCCGGACTTGGTGGACAAGTAAGAAGCAGCACGAGACAAGAGTCTGGGCAAGAGACGGATTCAGGGCAACGAGACGAGGTCAACGCCCAGGTGGAGATGCAACGACCGACCCCTAATCGCCCAGCCATCGCCGATACTGGCCTGACAGCCCACCCCTTCCCAGGCACGTGTTGTCGTTTTTGTTTTTTGTTGTTATCGGGAACGCATCGCTGATCTATCATCGGGGGTGGACAGAACCCCCAACGGTGACACGTCGATGAGTGAATTGTTCGTTTTCGGTTCTCGAGAGGGCGCCGTGGCCGTTATTTTCCAGGCTCGCGCCCGCCAGGTTTGGGCCTCAAGTCATTTTCACTAAACCACGTTGTGCTAAAGGGGGGTCTGTCCTTCCCCGAGATGGGCAGGCCTCGATCGGCAGGCCGCGATCGTCCGGGGTCACATAGGCCCCACGCGGTGTCAAGGACCAGCGCCGACGATGCTCAGGAGGGGAAAAACCACACAGACACTATTCATCGTCGACCCCCAGGAAAATATGGGAAAATATAGGAAGTGGGCGGGTGGGTGCATTCGCTGTAGAGCAGCATGTGACGGGAAGCGCGAAGCGATGCTGGGGTTTAGCGCAGTTCTGGTTTCGAGAAGGGAGTGGTTGTGCGCATTCCCATTTCTACATCGAGGAAGCGTTCTTTGTAGCTTCAAAGCCCGCCGACGACGGCCCAAGAGGGCGCTCACTTGCCCAAACTGGCTCCAGGAGGATCTCCTCAGGCCAACCCATGCGGCTTCGAAGCTCCAAGACCTGCTTCAGAAAGCCCGAATCGGTAAGTCATCAACTCATCGGCTTTATGTGTTGCCTCGAAGGGTGTTTGGCTTCAGATGGCTGCGGGAACTCTACACGACCAAAGAGCGCGCCAAGTAGACCCCAAGATTGGCCAGGATATCCACATGATGGCCCCCAGATGGTCCAAGAGCGCCCCGTGACAGCTCAAGAGTGTGCCCAATGCGCGCCGAGACGGCCTCAGAGAGCCTTCCAACGGCCTGAGGACATTCCAAGACAGTCGGGGGCGGAAAAGAGGGGGTGATGACAAGGGGGGGGGGGGGGATATCATGGCGCGGGCCATGATATCCGTAAGGGCTTCGCCCCCTGCCGCCGGCCCCCTCTCTCGGAGAATGGGCCATGGAAGAGCTAAGTCATGAGGCCTTGGCGCTGTCGTGAAGCAGTATCGAAACTTCATGGGAAGCCGATTCGCAATCAGCAAAACCAACTGATCACAAGAGGGGTTACCACACCTGGCGATTGGTAAGACGTGTATGGTTTACGGGCTTGGTTACCACACCTTGTGATTAAAGGGCCGAGGGAGTTCTCGCAGTTTGGGTTACCACGCCTTGCGATGGATGTGCGTGAAGGGTGGCACCGAATTTCAGAAATGTGGCAAATCCCCTGTGTTTTTGGACCCTGACCCCGCGGATCTGCGTAAGGGGTGGCACCGAATTTCAGAAATGTGGCAAATCCCTGTGTTTTTGGACCCTGACCCCGCGGATCTGCGTGAGGGGTGGCACCGAATTTCAGAAATGTGGCAAATCCCATGTGTTTTTGGACCCTGACCCCGCGGATCTGCGTGAGGGGTGGCACCGAATTTCAGAAATGTGGCAAATCCCATGTGTTTTTGGACCCTGACCCCGCGGATCTGCGTGAGGGGTGGCACCGAATTTCAGAAATGTGGCAAATCCCCTGTGTTTTTGGACCCTGACCCCGCGGATCTGCGTGAGGGGTGGCACCGAATTTCAGAAATGTGGCAAATCCCATGTGTTTTTGGACCCTGACCCCGCGGATCTGCGTGAGGGGTGGCACCGAATTTCAGAAATGTGGCAAATCCCATGTGTTTTTGGACCCTGACCCCGCGGATCTGCGTGAGGGGTGGCACCGAATTTCAGAAATGTGGCAAATCCCTTGTGTTTTTGGACCCTGACCCCGCGGATCTGCGTGAGGGGTGGCACCGAATTTCAGAAATGTGGCAAATCCCCTGTGTTTTTGGACCCTGACCCCGCGGATCTGCGTGAGGGGTGTCGATTTCGAGCCCCCCCAGCAATTCAGACAACGCGCCCAGGAGACGCTAAAAATCTGGTTTGGGCCTCCCCCCCCTCGCGCGGTCAATCAACTAGTTACAGTAACCAGCAAGAAGTAGAACTGTAACACTGGAAACTACAAGCTACAACTGGTACAGGAAACTGCGAACCTCGCGCCTACAGCCTGGTGGCCCCACAAGGGGGCCGGCGGATCTCCCCAGATTTCATGGCGCCTCTTTTCATTTCATTACGTCTCTGGCCCACCCGCTGGGCCGCGCAAATGCCGCCGGTCATGATTTGCACCCCCCCCTCTTGGACACCCCCCTCTTGGCCGCACCCGAGACAGGCCAAGAAGAGCCATTGGCCCCCAAGGCCCCGAAGATGCTGTCAGGAGGGCCCTGAGGAAGTTCCAAAAGGCGTCAAAGGCAGCCCAGACTGGCCCCGAGAGGGAATACGAGTGGCCTCGGGAGGGCCCCAGAGCCGTTCCGAAAGACCCGGGGCAGCTCAGCGAGCCCCGAGAGACTGGATGAGGCTGGAAAACGCGCCTCGAGAGACCCCAGCACAGCTCCCGAGGCGCGCGGATGTACGCCGAGCGGGCAGCAAGCAAGCCGCAGCAAGCAGAGCACCAGCCGCCATGGTGGAGATGGGTCCTGGGGCGCACGGGTCCTAAGCTATCTCGCCGTTCTCGGGCTTTCGAGGCCCTCCACGGGCTTCAGGATTGTCGATCAACGATCGGGGCTCGAAATCCGGTCCTGGGGGAAGGCCCTGGAGTCCAGGACCAGTTCCCGCAGGATACGTTTTTTTTCCATGTTGAAATAGCAGCGTGTGCATCAGGTGGCAGCGATTCCCTGCGCGGCTGACATGACTGGGTTTTGTTGCACCCGGAGCGGGATCGGAAGCGCAGGTTCCCATCTCGAGCCATGGAGGCGTATTCGTACGTGTATAGATTCAAGTCGGGCGTGTCCCTTCGCATGAGGAGTATTCAAAATCGTCAAGAGATCCTCTGGGGACGATCTTTTGACTATTTTCGATCATTTGTTAGGTATCGTTTGACCGTTTTTGTTGTTTCGCCCGGAATTTGCCTGTAGGAGGACATGCCCGACCTAAGTATAGTTTCTGAGGTTCGTCCGTCCCCGCATCTGGAGCCGAACTCCCAGCGCTTCCTGGGCACGCCTGGAGATGTAAAGAATTTGAAGACGTGCCCATCGCTGCGAGTGATCTTGTACCCGCAGCACGATGCCCGCAGGAGGCTGACGTCGACGTCGACGAAGAGCGCGCGGAGGTGCGCCAAGCTGAGGCAGTATTTGCTCGCGCGAGGCGAGAAGCTGAGGAGAACGACGAAGTCGAGTCGAGCACTCAGCGTGCCTTGGATCAAGGAGCAGAGGGCAGGAGATCCAGTCGGGGCAGGGGGACAGGCGCTGGTCAGCACGGTAGGCCTTGCTTAGTTCAGAAGCCTGGCAGCACCATAGGAATGGGATACTGACAGGCCCAGCGACGCAGTCGAGTTGCATTTGTTGACAGTTGACATGCTCGGTTGACAACTTACACGGTGATCATGTTTCGTGCCACATCTCCCATGCGGTTGGTGTAAGCCATCTATTACGCATGAGGCTTCACGGTGCGGCGAGTCGCTGCCCGCCGTCTCGCGATAAGCGTCGCTCCGAATTTTGCATGACGATAATGGTGTGTTGGCCGGTGTGGACCCCAAGCAGCAAGTTCGTCCACCGCGGATGTGTAAGCTGTGCGGCGACATGTGTGTACTTGGCATCGCTCGGACATGTGCATTTTTCCTTCGGCGAGGGCCATCGAGGAGCATCCTTGATCATTTGGCGAAACAACCACGCACGAAACCCATAAAAACACAGGGAATGGACGTCCGAGCGATGGCGAGTGTAATGTAGAGTAAGCTATGTGGTGCAGTTAGCGCGGTGCAAGCTTCAGCGGGATGGCGGCGGCAACGGGTGGCAGCGTGGCGAAGCCTCGCAGGACCATTCCAGCGCACGAGGCGGCAACGCGTGGCAACGTGGCGAAACGTCGCTGGACCCACCCAGCGTACAGGGCGGCAACGAGGCGGCGACGAGGCGGCAACGTTCAGGAGGGGAAAAAACACACAGACACAATTCATCGTCGATTTCCAAGAAAATATGGGAAAATATGGGCAGTGGGCGGGAAGACAGAAACACAGAACATATGGGGAAACATATGGGGAATCTTTCTATTTGTGTGTATTTATTTGTGTGTCCCAGGGCCCCCAGAAACGTGGCGAAACCTCGCCTGACCCACCCAGCGCACAGGGCGGCAAAGAGGCGGCAGCGCGCAGCATCGCTGGACCCACCCAGTGTACGAGGCGACGACGAGGCGTCAGTGCGCGGCGACGTGGCGAATCCTCGCGGGACCCACCCAGCGCACGAGGCGGCAACGAGACGGCAACGGGCGGCAGCGTGGCGAAACCTCGGCAGATCCACCCATCTCGCGAGGCAGCAACGAAGAGGTTACAGGCGGCACAATTGCCAAACCGTGCCAGATTCGTCCGGTTCTTGAGCAACCCAGACAAAGTGCAATCATTGTTCTGGGAAGAGTGTGGATGTTTGAGCCTTGTGGCGCAAGCATGTGCAAGCTGTTCGGTATCAGCTACGTGGGGCAGTGAACTAACGTTCATTAATTCTTCACGCTTCGCTCATCCCCACCAGCCCATTCATAAACGTTTTTCATGCCAAGAGAGCTGACGAGAAAAAGGGACGAAGAGACACATATAGTAAGTAAAGCGGGCAACCCGGATGAACAGAGAGATCGTTGGGAGCAAGGAAGCGATCTTGGCGGCCCTCGTGGGACGTTCTTGGGGCGTTCTTAGGGCAGTCATGGGGCCCTCTTAGGGCCCACCCGGGGCTCTCCCGGGGCCCTTTAGGGAGTTTTGGAGGGTTTTTGAGGCCATCTTGAAGGTTATCGATCAACTAAGGGAGGGTCACCGATTTGCGGGGTTCTTGGGCCGATCTTGGGCGCTCTTGGGGCCGTTTGGGGGGCATATGGGGCCCCTCGTGTGGCTCTCGTGGGTCATCTTGGTCCTGGCAATCTTGAGGCCTCAACATATCATCGAAAGCGAAAAGGCGAGAAGGCATAAATCATTTAGTGAGGGGGCCGTCTACAGGAAGGGGGGGGCGCCCAAAAACGCTAACAGCCAGGCCGGGGGGCACAACTAAAATATAATATTCAAAATTACGTTTTTGTCCGAAGGCATGGTTTGGAAAATCCAGAATTATGGTTTGTTGTTGTTTTTGCCCTGAAGGGCTGTGTGTGCTTGAATTCAGAAATCGCGATTTTATTGTGGGAAGGCTTCGCCTCTTTCGCCCTTCTGGAAGTGTTGTTGCACGATGAACGCCACGTGCGAAACATGTTTGTGGGGCTTTCCGTGTGTAGTTTCATTGGCGGTTGGATGCGTAGTTGGTTTCGTTACTGTTCGTATCCATCACGGTCCACCCAGCAATAGTACCCAGGCGAAATGTCTTGATCAGGGAAGTGCGGGAACATTCCGTGTAACGAAGAGAAATTGATGGGGAAGCCGTCAAACTGAATTTCGTGGGTCAGCCTGGGCACGCCCTGGAGTGAATGCACATTCGCGGCCCTTGCCGAAACAGGCAGGGCGCAGAAGAATGATGAGGGGGCGGGGGAGGAGGAGGTGGGGGAGGAACACGAGGAGGACGAGGACTAAAAGGAAGAAGGGAGGAGCGACGGGAGTAGCAGGAGGGGGGCGAGCAAAAGTATGATGACATTGACTGCGCAAGCTTTGGGGGGGAGGAGGAGGAAGAGGAGGAGGAGGAGGAGAAGGAGGAGGGGGATGAGGAGGAGGAGGAGGAAAGGAGGAGGAGGAGGATTGGGCGAGGAGGAGGAGGAGGAGGAGGAGGAGGAGGACGAGCGTACAACGCGCACGCGCGCGTGCGCGCGAGGTGTGATTTCTGCATTGTTCTCAGCGGTCTGGCAACGAAGGGGCCTGGAAACGAAGGGGTTCTTGGGCGGTGACCGAATGGGTGTTCCAGGTAGCGCGGGGCTGCAGCGCGCCAGCCAAGTGGCTCAGCGCGCAACGCGCCCGCGCGCGCGCGCCGGCGCGAGCTGTGAATTCTGTATCACTTATAATAGAAGTGCCGCAATGTTGGCATGGAAGCTCAAGTGGTCCCCTGGCGGAGACCGATTGGATTCCCGATTTACCGTGGGTTTGTAGCGCGTCGGTGAAGTGGCTCAGCGCGCAACGCGCCCACGCGCGCGCGCGGGCGCGAGCTGTGAATTCTGTGTTATCCACAAAAGAAGGGCAGTCGTGCTGTCCTGGAAACTAGAAGTGGTCCCCCAGCGGTGACCGACTGGATTGTCAAATTGACATGGGGATGTAGCATGTCGGCCAAGTGGCTCAGCGCGCAAGTCGCCCGCGCGCGCGGGAGCGAGCCGCCACTCTGCGTTATCCAGAACAGAAGGGCCGCCATGGTGGCTTGGGAGTTCAAGCAGCCCCTTAGTGGTGGCCGATTTCTTTTTCAAATTTAACATGGGCTTCTAGCATGTCGGCCAAGTGTCTCAGCGCACAGCGCGCCCACGCGCGCGCGAGCTGTGAGTTCTACCCGCAATAGCAGGGCCGCCATGCTGGCCTGGGAAATCAAGCGGCCCATTAGCGGTGACGGATTGAATATCCGAGATAGCTCGAGTTTGTAGCGTTTTGGTTAAATGCTTCAGCGTACAACGGGCCCACGCGCGCGCGCGCGCCCGCTTGCGCTCGCGCGCGCGAGCTGTGAATTCTGTATTACCAACAATAGAATGGCCGCCATGTTTGCTTAGAAACTTAAGTGGCCCCTTAGCAGTGACCGACGGACTTCCAAGTTAGCAACAGGTCGTAGCATGCCGGTTAAGTTGTGCAGCGTACAGAGCGCCCGCGCCTGTGCGCGCAGGCGCGAGCTGTGAACCCTGTATTCTCCGCAATGCAAATACCGCCACGTTGGCCTGAGAACTCAAGTGGCCCCTTAGCGGTGGCCGATGGTATTTTCCATGTTTAACATGGGCTTATAGCATGTCGGCCAAGTTGCCCAGCGTACAAGGCGCCTCGCGCGCGCGCCCGCGCGCGCGCGAGTTGTGAATTTTCGTGCTACCCGCAGTAGAAGGGCCGCCATGTTGGCCTGCACGCTCAAGTAGCCCCTTTGCGGTGGCTTCCAGCATGTCAGCCACGTGGCTCAGCGCGCAGCGCGCCCCCGCGCGCGCGGGCGCGAGCTGCGAACCCTGATCCAAAGTAGAAGGGCCGCCGTGTTGGCGTGGAACCCCGGATTGATTTCCAGGTTAGCACTGGTTTGTGGCACGTTGGCCAAGTGGTCCAGCGCTCAACGCACCCACCCGCGCGCGCGCGAGTTGCGACTTCTGGATCACTTGGTTGCCCATAATAGAAGGGCCGCCACGATTGCCTGGAAACTGAAGTGCAATCCTATCGTCGGCTGATTCGATTTCCGAGTAACCATGAGTTCGCAGCGTGCCGATTAAGTTGTAAATTCTTTATTGCACGCCATAGAGTGGCCGTCATGTTGGCCTGGAAGCCATAGTGGCCCCTTAGCGGTGGCCGATTGGTTTTCCCAGTTTACCTAGGGTTGCCGCATGTCGGCCAAGTTGCTCAGCGTACAACGCACCCGCGCGCGCGCGGGCGCGAGTTGTGACCTCTGCATCGCTCACAACAGAAGGGCCGCCGTATTGGCCTGGAAACGCAAGTGGCTCTCTAGCGATGGCCGACTGGATTTTCAATTTAACATGGGCTTGTAGCATGTCGCACAAGTGGCTCAGCGTAAAGGACGCCCACGCGCGCGCGCGAGCAGTGACTTACGAACTATCCGCACCAGAAGGGCCGCTATGTTTGCTTGGAAACTAAAAGTTGCCCGTTGCGGTAGAAGATTGAATATCCTAGTTAGCATGTGGTTGTGCCATGTTGGCCAAGTAGCTCAGCGTGCAACGCGCCCGCGCGCGCGGGCGCGAGCTGTGAACTCTGTATCATCCACGACAGAGGACCGCCGTGATGGCTTGGCAATTCAAGCGGCCCCGTGGCGGTGGCCGAATGGATTTCCAAGTTAACATGGGGTTGTTGCATGTCGGCCAAGTGGCTCAGCGCACAACGCGCGCACGCGCGCGCGCGGGCTGTGCATCCTGCACTACCCAGAATAGAAGGGCCGCTGTCTCCTGGAAACTCATGTGGTCCCTGAGCGGCGACCGATTGGAATTCCGAGTTCACATGGGCTTGTAGCATGTGGCTGAACGCACATAGCGCCCGCGCGCGCGCGCCCCCCCCCGGCGCGTGCGAGCTCTGAAAGCCGTACTACCCGCAATATCGGGTCCTTTATGTTGGCATTGAAGCTCAAGTGGCCCCTCCGCAGTAACCGATTGAACTTCCGAGTTAACATGGGGGTTGTCGCGTATCGGCCAGGTGGCTCAGCGTACACGTCGCCCACGCGCGCGCTAGCTGTGAACTCTTCATTTTTTCCACCGTACAACGGCCACCATGTTGGCATGGAAAATCTAATTGGCCAATTAACGGTGGCTGATTGTATTCCGAGTTAACGTGGGCTTGTAGCATGTCGGTCACGTTGCTTAGCTCACAACGCGCCCGCGCGCGCGAGATGTGACTTCTGGGCTACCCACATTAGAAAGGGCCGCCTGGCCTGGAAACTCAAATGGCCCCTTAGCGGTGACCGATTGGATTTCGAAGTTAGCATGAGTTTGTAGCGTGTCGGTTACGTGGCTCGATTTACAAAGCGCCACCGCGCGCGCGCGCGCCCGCGACCGCGCGAGCGCGAGTCGTGAATCTTGGGTTACCCAGAAAAGAAGGGCCGCCGTGTTGGCCTGTGAACGAAGGTGGCCCTGAGAGGTGACCGACTGCATCTCCAAGTTAACATGTGGTTGGAGCATGTCGACCATGTGGCTGAGCGCGCAACGCGCCCACGCGCGCGCGGGCGCGAGCTGTGAATTCTGTTGTGCCCACAATAGACGGGCCGTTATGTTTGCCTGGACACTCAAGCGGCCCCTTCAGCGGTGGCCGAATGGATTTCCAAGTTAACATGGGGTTGTAGCACGTCGGCCAAGTGGCTCAGCGTACTACGCGCGCGCGCGGGCGCGAGCTGTGCATTCGGCACGCGGCGGCCGCGGGCCTTTCTGCGCGGGAAATAAACGCAATATGCGATCGCGGAAATGCAGCCACACGCACTGTGGCCTGGGCCACTACGTAGGTAGGCGAACATACGGCTGCAAGGGGCAATGCCGCCGCGCGTTAGGGCGGGACACCATATTATGCGCGAGGGGAAAGCGCGGAGGCCATGTGCGGCCCGTGTTCAGCGCAGCCCGGTCGCCCCCGGCCTGGGGCCTGGCCCGGCAAGCAGCCCTGCCCACCCTGACCGGTACCCAGCGGGCTGGCCCCTCGCCCACCCAATAGCTCGGCTGGTGACCGGCCGGTAGCCCGGCCAGTAAGTCCGCGAACGCGGCGGGCAACCCGGCCGGTAACTCCACGAACCCGGCCGGTAACCCTGCCGGTAATTCTACGAACCCGGCCGGTGACCCGGCCCGGCCGGTAACCCGGCTGGTAGCCCGGCTGTTACTGCGCGCCCGGCCGGTAACCCGGCTGTTAGCCCCAGCCCGGCTGGTAACCCGGCTGGTAACCCGGCTGTTAATTCCCAGCCCGGCCGGTAACCCGGCCGGTAGCCCGGCTGGTAGCCCGGCCCTTAGCTTGGCCTTGCAGCACATTCTGTAGCGGAGCTACAGCGCCGCTACAGAACGCCGCAGACGGCCGGCCCTTCCCAGGCCATCCGATATCAAGCTAAGCTAATATTATCAGCTCCAGGGGACTCTGTACTAGTACCGACCCCCGCGCGGTAAAATATCAATACAGATTGGGGGTAATAAATATTAGGTACTTGGGGGTAATATATATCAGGTACTCCTGGTGCGTTTTGGGAGGGGGATCAGCCATCTGCGCAACTCGTGAAGCCCAGCGGACCACGTCCTAACGAGACCCAGTGGGCCCTCGCGTGATAAGAGGAACAGTCATAAGCAGCAGTAGAAGTATAATTTGTTGTTGAAGTTGCAGCAGTAGTAGTAGTCGTAGTAGTAGTAGTAGTAGTAGTAGTAATAGTATTGATGTTGTTGTATTCATAGCAGTAGTCGTCGTAGTAGTCGTAGTCGTAGTCGTAGTAGTAGTAGTAGTAGTAGTCGTCGTCGTAGTGGTACTCGTACGACGTAGTACTAATAGTCGCATTAGTAGCAGTATCATCAGAAGTCGCATTTTCAATATTCAGTAGTAATATTCGTAATCGTAATCGTTTTAGTAGTTGTACGATTATAAGTATTTGTACCATTAGTAGCATATTTCAGCAGTAATCGTAATAGTACGATTAGTAGCATTAGTGCTTTTAGTGGTATCCGTACTCTTAGTAGTAATAATGGTGGTAGTAGTAGTCGTAGTATAATTCGTAGCCGTAGAAGCCGTAGTAGTCGTAGTAGTCATGGTAGTCGTCGTAGTGGTAGTAGTCGTAGTAGTAGTAGGAGTAGTAGTAGTAGTAGTAGTAGTAGTAATAGTAGTAGTGTAGTAGTAGTAGTAGTCGTAGTAGTTGTAGCAGTAGTGGTGGTAAATGTCGTAGTAAAAGTAATAGTGGTCGTAGTAGTGGTAGTGGTAGTAGCAGTAGTAGCAGTAGTAGTAGCAGTAGTAGTAGGTGTAGTAGTAGCACCAGTGAAAGTAGTAGCAGTATCAACCGTATCAGCCGTACCAACAGTAGTCGTAGTAGTAGTAGATACATGTGGAAATATCTGCGCTTTCGTGAGCTCGCGGGAAGCCAGCCGATGAAGATGCAGCTTCAGCGCGTGCGTGGACACTGTCACCATCATTGCGTGCATCACCACACACCATGTCATCACATCATCCGCAGCCATTTGGGCCCAGAGTCTATTTGCTTCGGTTTCGCGATCTGAAAGCATGCCCGCACAGGGCTACAAAATACCATATTGTTCTCAAGACGCGTTGAACAGAGCGTTGATCAAACGTGGAGATGTTGCAGTAAATCTCGGACAGTACGGACACATATCGAAAAGTTGTGCCGTCAATGGAAAAGCCATGTGGCATATTGCACCGTTCTTGGCAGACCCCGTCTCGATTCAAGCTTGTTGCGAATTCAACCACTCGCAGATGAAAGCTGCATTTTTGAATTTGGTCAAAGAAAAACCTACCGTATCGACTGGCAAATACTTGGCAAAAGTGTGGGCGGGGCTCCGTTCAGAGAGGCTGACGACAGTTTTATCACACGTGCGGCGCGTTGTGCGAGATGATGGTCGTTGTTTCCAAATGCTTGGAAAAATGGACCCCAAAGACTACGACACACTACACGATCATGTGTTGAAGCTCGTGGTACCCATTGCAGTGCGCCCCGATTCAGCAAGTGCGATGCCAAGCGATCCCGAGCCTCCGTCTGAAGAGCCCGCATCCGAGTCGAAAGCCCCCGCCATTCACATTGCAAGCCCTACAAGGAAGCCTGGGAAAAGGTGCATGGGCAAGACGTCTCCAGAACACGTGAAGGTCAGCAAGGACGAGGTCCCCGAGCAGACCCCGAACATCAGAGACAAGGCGACGATCTCGAGCGAGCAGTCGCGAACGTCCCTCGAAGTTGACACCCCAGCAAAGGTTGATACACCCAGTGCGGCAGCAAGTGCGACACCGAAGATTGATAAGCCCAGCAGCGCGGCTCCAGGTGCAGGACAGAAAGAAGCTCCGACGTTCGACCCCGAGACGCAGTCGCTCAGCCTCATGTATTACAAGCGTGACAATTGCTGGGCGATTCGCATTACAGGCGGGCCGCAGATCGTCAGTGTGGGGAAGCGTGGTCGGAGCAAGGATGATCTCGAGCGTATGGCCAAGAAGGCGAAACGTAGCCTCGAGACGGGCATGGATATTCCTACTGTGAAGCTACTGGTCAAACTGAAGTTGGACAAAGAATGAGCCCTATTCGAGTAAGGGTGCAACGTTTGATCTTCGCGCTCCATGTGGGGTCGGCGCACCGCGAGCCTCGCGCAGATAAAAAATAAACAAAGAAAATAACAACACGAAGGAGGATGAGGATGGGGAGGGGGAGGAGGAGCAGGGGGGAAAACGAGGAGAGGGAAGATGAGGAGGAGGAGGAGGAGTTGGCCAACTTGAAAAAAGAAGTTGACAAGTATGTTGTTTTCAAGTTAGTGGAGGAGGAGAGGTGGAGGAGAAGGACAAGGAAGAGGAGGGGGATGCAGAGGAGGAGGAGGAGGAGGAGAAACTCAAGACTCCCGAACAGTATGGGTGCGCTCGGCGACCGACCAAGACCTAAACAGCAAGCTGTAGTGGGAATCGGATTTGAACGTGGCTGATGCTCTTATGTGTGATGTGTTTGTGATTGTGCGTATTTACATGCATTCGACTCCCCCCAAAAGCTGTTTAGGGTCTCGCACGTCTTCTCGCGAGGATTCCTTTGAAAACAGCCGTGGCGAACGAGGTCCGCTCCCCCCCGTTGGCCTGGGCGCGACTGCTCGTGATTGTGCCGCCCCAACCGTGTCCTGGGGCACCTTCCACTCCACAACCGTCCATTATGTTTCCCTGCTCCAATGGAGTAAACCGTCCTCCCCCTGCCCTCCTCATCCGCCGCCGTTTTGGCTCGAGCCAATTTCGACGGCATCCAACGGGAGGTCGGTCGCGACCTCGAGCGATCTACGACTACACAGAATCGCACCATGGTGGCAAAGAGGCCAGCAGCTGCGACACCGAAGGCACAGGCGGCCAAGAAGCCAGCATGTGCTGATGCCAAGAAGCCAGCAGCTGCTGAGGCGCAGGATCCCAAGCAGCACGCCGAGGACGATGATGACGCCTGCAGCCAAGTCGGTTCGGCCCTCAGCGTGCGCGGCAGCTTGCAGGAGAAGATCGACATCCTGAAGAACCACTCGGAGCTCACCGACCTTCAGAAGCTCAACATGCTCAAGACTAAGTTGACGGAGGGTGACTGGGCGGCCTTGAACGGGCGCGTAAACAGGGCTTTAGAGAAGGACAAGGACCTGGCGACGGAGATCGAGACGGCGTTCGACAACGGCGGCCGCAGCGAGAGGCGCAACGCGATTTGCGCTTGGGTGCTCGACCCAACCAAGGGCAAGGTGTACAAGGAGCTCAAGCACGGCATGGGGCAGAAACAGAAGTGGACCAAGCAGGAGAAGTGGGAGGGGCGCTCAGCATATGTGCCGCCCAAGTGGACAGCTGCGGAGTCCGACGCCTTGGTGGATTCAGGCCGCATCGTTGAGCGCGAAGTCGTTGGCTGCCCTGGCATCTTCGAGTACCTGGGCAACGGGGGCATGACGGTCACGAAGGAGCTCGAGAAGAACAAGGCCCTGACAGGCAAGCAGGTCGACGATATCGCCCCAGAGACCGACGAGGCCGAGTACTTCCAGCAGCTGATGGGTCAGATCAACGGCTTGGGGAGCACGGACATCATGGGCGGCGCGGTTTGGGGGTCAAGCAGCAAAGGTCGTGGCAGAGGGTCGGCAGCAGCAATCGAGGACAAATCGGAGGGCAACGCCGGCCAGGTCGAGAAAACGAGGAAGCAACAGACGGAGGAGGTGAAGATCCAGAAGCGGGCGAAGTTCTGCGGCACGCTCATCACCAACACCATCAAGACGATCGACGCGACCCTCTACAACAACGGCAAGAACGTGGCGTCGTCGAAGAAGGCGCAGCTCACGAAGATCAAGCAGGCCTTGCAGGAGTTGTCGCAGCAGGATCTCACGGACACGAACGTTCAGACGAGCGTGGCGGTTAAGGTGGCCACCTAACGTATTATCATTTCCTTCCACCTCCCACCTCCCCTCCTCCTCCTCCTCCTCCTCCTCCTCCTCCTCTGCCTCATCCTCCTCTTCACCCTCCGATGTGTTCCTCATCCTCCTACTGCTCCCCCTGCTCCCTCGCCTCTAACCTCCTCCTCATCCTCCTTCTCTGCCTCCTCGTCGTCCTCCTCATCCTCGTCCTTATCCTCCACCTCATCCTCCTTCACTAACTTGAAAAGTAGAACTTAAACTCCTCCCCCTCCACCTCCTCCTCCTCCTCCTCCGCCTCCTCCTCCTCCCGTTCCCCCCCCCTCGCAATGCCACCGTGCGAAATGATAATTCACTGCGTTGAGGTGAAGTCTGCGAAGTTGGCGTGCAACACGTTCTAGACATGACGCAGACGGCTCGGTGCGATGGTGGCACGCGTTTTTTTCTCTGGCAGTGATTTGCGAACAATTGTGTTTCTGGTGTGGCACTCTGGTTACACCAACGTTAGGAAATCCTAGCGCCATGTGAGGTTTTCCTAACGCCAACTCACAAAACCTAACGCGGTGTTAGGAAAACCGAATGCGGCGTGAGGAAATCCGAACGCCGACCATGACTGGCGTGATGAAAACCTAACGTGGCATTAGGAAAACCTAACGTCGGTGTTTCGGAGTGTCAATCTATAATGTGATGTTCGACCGTGCACACGATGCATACATGTAGTTCGATTGTGTGACATACATGCGATAGATAATATTGCGCACGCTGCCAAATAATGCCCCGTCGCCCTTTGCGCGCGCTCAGTATCTAGCTGGGCCAAGCCGTACGCATCGCGAATGATGCGCGCGCGGCGGCGTTGCGGTGCGGAGCCTCTCCGAAGGATGGGAGTTCTAGGAGATGGGGGAGGGCAGGATGAGGAGAAGGATGATGAGGATGAAGGTACGCAGTAGGACGAGGAATATTTGGCTTCGCAAAGATTGGCGTAGACGCGTCGGAGACCGAAGGGGTGCGCAGCCAGTTGGTGCGGCATGCGCGCGCTCTCTCAGCGTTGAGGGGTGGGAAAAACTGGAAAATTTGAAGCTTTAGGTGCGGGCCCCCCTCGGTGCCACCATTTCGTTCTTTAGGCGTCGTTGGGTGGCCCAGTCCTGGCCCAGGAATCTCTCGAGGGGGTTCGACCTCAAACGTTTAATAGAGGGTCTGGCAAAGGGGTTCCTCCTCCTCCTCCCCCTCGTCCTCCTCTTCCTTCCCCTCACCATCAGCATCGTCATCCTCATCCTCATCATCGTCATCATAATCAGCAGCGTACTCAACATTATCACAATGAATGCTTCTGATATCGTCGCCGTCACCTATATTATCAAAAACACCCAACATCACCGCCATCACCAGCATCACCCTCCCCGACATCACCATCACCACCATCAGCATCCATAGCCGATGTGGCTCAATGTGGCTTGTACGTTTCGCAATCATTCACTCTGCATGTGGCCTCCATGTCGTGACACCAGCGCGGCGAATGCCGACTGGTAGAGTTTCGGTTGAAGAATCTGTTGCCAGAGCCGAGGCAAGCCATGTTAGAACAAAGCCCTGTGGACAGAATGGTGATCAAAGTTCTGACAACCACCCCCTGATCAGTAGCATAGTTCAATCCTTCCTCGAAGGGAAAATGTCTGCAGCCGCTGTCCAAGATGTTGCCTTGAGTGCGATGTTACACTCAGAAGGCGTGTCTGAGCTGGCTGGGCTGGCGTCGCTCGGCGGCGTCGGTTCTCAACCAGGAAACATTAGCAGGGATTTGATGCGGTACTTGGACAATTTGGGCGAGTCTTCGCTGCCGATGCCCACCAGTGTCCAATGTCCGATGGTCGACGCAAAAACGTCGACACTTCTACGCACAGGCTCGCTTGTGGTCTTCAACCCCGCCGAATTGTTGCAAGGACTTGCCAACTACGATTTGTTCGACCGCATAATGCGCACCGACTGCGTTGAGGATTTCTGGAAGAACATGAGGCCAGATGACCCCAGGCTCGTATACCTTCTGAACGAGAACGTTGATTTGGACCCAGAGAAGTTGAAAAAAACAATTCCGTTGTACGTACATGGGGACCACGCTGAGTTCGTCAACGACGATTCGCTCATGGTCTGGCATATGGGGTCACTTCTAACAGATGTACCATCATTGTGTTCGTGCTTATTGCTTGGATGCGCGCCCAAAAGGATAGAGGTCACCAAACCTGAAGATCCGTGGGACGCTGTGTGGGAATCGTGCTGGGCCCCGAGCTTCACTTGTTTATTGGACGGCAAAACTACGGCAGGCGAGGACGTGCATCCGTTGGGCTGAAGATTCTGCGTGTTCGCCTTAACAGGCGACCACGAGCACTTTGTGCTCACATTGAAATTACCGCATTGGAATTGTTTAAAGTATTGTTATATGTGTGACGTGGACAAATCGACAGACGGGCCATTCGCTGGCAGGTGGTTCCACGGTGGATCGTGTGGCGCGCCCCTCAAAGCAGCGAATGACGAAACCCTCCATCGTTTGAGCAAGCATCCTGTGTTCAAGATCCCTGGTGTGACTCGGCACAATGTCGGGGGAGATGCCCTCCACATCTTGTGGGCGAATGGCGCGTGTTCGCACGCTGCTGGATCTGCTTTGCATTCGATGTGTTGGATTGGCCGAGGCGCACAATCAATAAAGCCTGCAGAAAGATTGAAACTAATTTTCGCACGAGTGCGAACACTTTACGCGGAGCGGGATTCACCGTCAAGGTTTACTAACTTGTCCTTGAATATGTTCGTGTCTAATTTGGGTTCACCGCGCGCAACCGCTCCCATGCTCAAAGGCAAGGCAGCGGAAATCAAGCATTTCATGCCAATTCTGGCGCAGATATCTTCGGAAATCCCAGATGGAAGTATTTCGCACGAGCGCAGGACAGCAGTGCTGTCTTCGCTTGCCCGTTTCGGAGAGCTGTTGGATGATGCTCCGATTTTCCCAAGTGGCGATCAAAAACGAGAGGCGACGGCAGCGATGAGTTCTGCGCTGGACAACCTGACCAAGCTGAGGGAGGAAGCGGAGGCACATGATTCATGCAATTGGCACATTGTATATAAGTATCATTTCTTCGAACACTTGAGCCAATTATACGACTACATAAATCCACGGATTGCGTGGACATTCAAAGTTGAGGACATCGTTGGCAAGATGTCAGGGGTTGCACATTCGTGTTCTTTCGGTGTTCGTTCGATTGATTTGCCAGGAAAGGTCGTCATGAAATGGAGGCGGTTGTACACTTGGTTGCTGAATAGGAGATCCGTCGATTTGTAATGGGAGAATCGGTGGCACTACATGCATGGAATGGCTTGTGGCACGCTGCAAAGCAAAGAAAAACACAATTTTCTCCCGTTCCCATGCCCTTTCCTGCGCGTCTCCTTCCCCCCGCCCCCCGCCCCCTGTCCTACCTTCTTTGCGCGCCCAGGACGGAGCGGATGATGATATACCAAGGGCTCCGCCGCCACCGCCCCCCCGCGTTGCTTGGGGGAGGGCCGCTTACTAAACTACTAAGGCGAGAGCTTCATTTTGAAAACGGGCCGCCCTGCATCCGTGAAATTGTTACAACGACGAGCGCCTTCCCCCAAGGTACCCTTGCGTCCTCCCCCCGTCTCCCTCTCCCCTCCCTCCGCGTCCCTACTCCCCCCCCTCTTCATGTTCTGGACTCGATGGCTACTATCACTAACTACCACAACTACTACTACTACTACTACTACTACTACTGCTACGACTACTATTCTTATTATTACCACTACTACTACTGTTCCAAGTATTCCTACTATTACTACTACTATGATTATTACTACCACTGATAGTACAACTACTACTATGATTACTATTTTACTGATACCACTACAACGACTACGACGAGAACTACTACTACTAATATTGCTACTGCTACTGATACTACAACAACTACTACAGCTAGCACTACTGAGATTAACAATACGATTGCAACTACTAGTGGTACTAGTACTATTACTACGCCCTCGAAGGATACTTAAGGATAATAGGGGAATAGGAGAGTCGGAGAATAGGAGAACGCCCTCGAAAGATATGCAAGGGATGTTTTTCTACCCCGTGAGATCTGGGTTCTCTACGAAAAAAACACAATGTGAATTACAGCCGAGTTTCCAAAAACTCGGCTGCAATTCCTTTCTGGGAAAACTGACGGTTAACATAATTAAAAAAATGAAAGACAGCGTGGGGTCGCCCAAGGACGTGTTGCCTACTACTACTACTACTACGGCTGCCACTACAGCAACAACAACAACAACTACTACTACTACTACTACTACGACTACTACTACTACTACTACTACTACTACGTACATACAACCTACCGTTCTGGCCTCCTTGGGACGTGGTGCAAGCACTGCTTGGGGAGTCGTTTGTGGACCCTGAACAGTAGTGTCGCGGATTTTATCCATGGCAGTAGACGGGGGATGATTGACATAGTCAACCGTCCCTCTTCTCAGACTGCCCCTGCATCACAGAAGTGTTAGACGGGCGGCAGACGTTACAGGGATCAGGGCGGTGTTAGTAACACTGCTCTGGCAGCAGGCAATCTTACGAGAGACTCAGGCCGTGCTCTTGGGACTTTTCTCGTAGGCTCCCTCGTGGCCAAGAGCCGCGAAGCCTTCTGCTGGGTCTGGGGGCGCCCAGACACAAGTACGAAGGCTACTACTAGTACTACTATAACCACTACCACTACCACTAACACTATTATTACTACTACAGCTACTACTACTGCTACTTCTACTATTACTGCTACTAATATTACAACTACTGGTCTTACGACGATGATTACTACTACTGATAACTACCATTGCTCACATGCTGCTGCTCCTGGTACTGCGTAGATCATACGAGCGTGAAAATTAACATCACCACTGCCACACGCACTCGTAATACTCATGATACTATTACGTCGAAGCCGAAATCGCTGCATATGTTATTGATATTTAACGAAGCGCCACACTGCGAGCGCGCAGCCAGTGCGACCTCATATTTTCTGGGCCACGATACCTAATATTTCCTGGGCAACAATGCCTAATATTTTCTGGTTGATTTTCCGTGCGCGCACGGAGGACAAACAGCTGTACTAATACATTTTGGCTTGATATTTTTAAGCTCCGGAGTATCAGCTATACCTGATACTGGATGCCCTGGGTTTGCCTGGCCGGCAGCCCGGCTGCAACTCCGCGCACCCGGCCGGTAGCCCGGCTGTTAATTCCCGCGCGCCCGGCTGGTAACTCCGCGCACCCGGCCGGTAATTCTGCGATTTTGGTTGGTGACCTGGCTGGGAATTCAGCGAACCCGGCCGGCAATTGCGCGAGATCGGGCAGTGGCCCGGATGGATATTTTGCGCGCGCGGCGGGCCCCGCAGCCGGGAATGTCGCGGGTTAACCGCAGGAGGCCCCCCCCCCCGCCGCCCCGGTTTCCTTGGGACGAAAACATGGCCCCGATGCCCCTGGCCCGCCCCCCGTGGATTCTTTTCCCGTGATTAGCCGTTTGGGCGAAATCCTCTTCGCGTTTGCACCCATGGCCCACTATTGGTCGTCCGCTGGTCACAGCAAGCCGCGGCAGCCGGCGCAGGAAAGCCATGGCGCGCTGATGGCCATGCACTTAACAGTTCATGGAAAACCATTGGGCGCCGCGCATTTGTTGAGTGTCTGGCCAGAGAACTACATTTCAAATCGGGTTTTCCCTTCGGGTTTTCGCGTTCACACCGGCGACACACGCGCGGTAACCAAAGTGCGCAGCGCGCGCGATTTTGCGCTGCGCACTATGGTTTCCACTTGTATGGTCATCTGTTGGGACGAGCATTAAATTGCGCATCGTTTGGTTTTCGCGTTCACATCGTTCACAAATTTATGGGGCGAAACCGTTGTGCGCACCGAAACGTCGCGCGCGCGACCTTGCGCTGCGCGCTGGCTTTCCCGCGCAATTATCAACTGCATGGCCATCTGTTGGGGCCAGAGAAATATTGTTTACATGATGCATTCCCGATTTGGACTTCGAGTTCGCATGCGTGGGAAGCCATAGTGCGCAGCGCAAGGTCGCGCGCGCGCGTCTTTGCGCTGCGCACTGTGGTTTTCCACGCATTTGCTAATCGTGTGGCCATCTCCTGGATTCAGAGAACTAAATTTTGCTTAGGGTTTCCCCTATTGATTTTCAGGCTGACATCGTTGACACATGCGTAGAAAACCACAGTGCGCAGCGCAAGGGCGCGCGCGCGCGACCTTGAGCTGCGCAATATAATTCCCCGCTCATTGTCCAACGCGCGCGCGCGACTTTGCGGCGCGCGCTGCGGTTTCCAACGCATTTGTCCATTGTACGGCGAGTCCTTGGGGCCAGAGAATTCAGTTTCACATTTGGTTTCCCCGCGCGCGCGCGTGGTGAGTTTTGGATTGCCCCCCATAAGCAGATCGTTTTGTAAAGCCAAAGACTGAATTTATTTTTGCCTGTGAAGTAGTAAGGGGGCCGACGGAGGCGCGCAGTTCTGCATGATATTGTGGGCAATACAGAACTCCCTACGCGCGCCCGTGGTGATATCTGTAGTGTCCACATACAGAACTACGCGCCCCCTTCGGCCTCCTTACAGCTTCACAGAAAAGTCCAATTCAATTTTTGGATTTACAGGGCGATCTTTTTATTGTGGACAATACAGAACTCACCGCGCGCGCGCGCCGCGGCGCGGGCGCGTGTAGGAAGTTCTGGATTGCCCACAATACGAAGATCGCCTTGTAAATCCAAAAACTGAATTTAACTTTTCTGTGAAGCTTTCTGGAGGCCGACGGAGGCGCGCACGGCGAGCGCCTTGAGTAAGGAACACTTACTTTTCAAAAGGGGCTCGGACGTTCCTTAGGTTTGCATGCGTTCCGCTGCCTTTTTGGCGGCGAGCCCCCCCGGTGTTCCTTGCGATTTTGGACGCGCGGGTTCGTTTTGTCGATCGGGGCGGGCGGTCTAAGGAACGGGGGGGCTCCACGGGGGGGCTCGGTTCCTTGCGCTTGCTCGACGTAATGCGACGGCGGTCGCGTATAAGCCCTGCGCCTCTCCGGGGCCTTCCCTTTCTTTGCGGGGCGCGCGCTGGAGCTTTCGCCCGTTCCGCGCGCCAGGGCGCGGGGCATTGAGGTCCAGTTCCTCGCAAGGGCCCCCCCGTTCCTTCGGCCACGCGGTTCGGAGCTCACTGGCTCGACATAATTGAACGGTGGCTGCGTTATGGTCCAGCTCCGTTCTCAGGCCCCCCCGTTCCTTGCGGGGCGCGCGCTGGAGCTGTCGCCCCTGCATGTATCCGCATGCCAAGGTATGGGGCATTGAGGTCCAGTTCCTCGCAAGAGCCCCCCCCGTTCCTTCGGCCACGCGGTTCGGAGCTCACTGGCTCGACATAATTGAACGGTGGTTGCGTTATGGTCCAGCTCCAATATCGGGCCCCCCCGCTGTCGCCCCCGCATGTATCCGCATGCCGAGGTGGGGGCATTAGTTCCTTATGTCACACCTTAGGTGAAGACCTTCACTGTTCGCCTGCATACTCATTTTGTGCTTTGCATCCGTGGGTTTTCATATTTCTGAAACACGTGGCCGCCCAAGGCCTTTGCACTTGGTCACCCCTGGGGGCGCGAAGATTATTGCGCCTCGCGCGTCGCGGCCCGGGCAGGAGAGCCGCCCTTGTCCAGGGCGGCGGCGCAGGGGCGTGAAGTTCACCGCGCGTCGCGCATCGCGGGGCGCGATAATCCTCGCCTATCTACAAGTTTGTACACGTAAGGCTCCGCGTGCGCCGGTTGGTTGGTTAAGTCCAGTGCGTTGGTTGGCTGGTGCGCCGGCTGGTAGGCAGGTTGGCTGGTTGAAGAGCCGTTTAAGGAGGCCGACGGAGGCCGGGTCACCCGCGCGCGCGCGTGGGGAGTTCTGCATTGTCTACAATATAAATGTCGACATGTTATTCCCGAAACTAAATCTGATTTTTTCTGGAGCCCTTTAAGGAGGCCGACGGAGGCCGGGTCACCGGCGCTTGCGCGCGCTGGAGAATTCTGCATTGTTCCAGAATATAGAAACCGACATGTTATTCCCGAAACTAAATCTGAATTTTTCTGGAGCCTTTTCAGGAGGCCGACGGAGGCTGGGTCACCGGCGCTCGTGCGCGCGGGATAGTTCTGCATTGTCCAGAATATACAAGTCGACATGTAAGTGCCGCGTTTGAACATGTTTTTTGTTTTGTTCTGTTCTGGAGCCCTTTGAGGAGGCCGACGGAGGCCGGGTCACCCGCGCGCGCGCGTGGGGAGTTCTGCATTGTCTACAATATAAATGTCGACATGGTATTCCCGAAACTAAATCTGATTTTTTCTGGAGCCTTTTAAGGAGGCCGACGGAGGCCGGGTCACCGGCGTTCGCGCGCTGGAGAGTTCTGCATTGTTCAGAAAATAAAAAAGTCAACATGTTATTCCCGAAACTAAATCTGATTTTTTCTTGAGCCTTTCAAGGAGGCCGACGGAGGCCGGGTCACCAGCGCTCGCGCGCGCGGGATAATTCTGCATTTTCCAGAATATAGAAGTCGTCATATAAGTGCCGCAACTGAAAATGAATTTTTCTGGAGCCTTTTGAGGAGGCCGACGGAGGCCGGGTCACGGCCGTTCTTCGGCCAATGCTCCTCCCGCTTGCGCGGCGGTTAAGTTCGCGCTTCTCCAGGCCGCGCGTTGCTTTGTATAATGAGTACGTGTCTCAGTCCCGCACGTGAAGCTCCAAGCCCAACATGCGCGCGGATATTGTGGGGAAGCCGTCTGGCGCTCCAGAAAACAACATCGCTTGCGGACCCGCGCGTTTGAGACGATGAAACCTTGCACTACGGGAAAGGGGGGGCGGTGGCGGAAGCTCCAGCGGCATGGGGGCCCTTTCGCGGCGCGGAAGTGCGCGTCGGCATTCGACAATTCTCCTTGCGGCACCCGTGGGGCGCGGAGCCCGTTCGGGTGCGTTTCCGGGCTGGCTGCTGGGCAATATGCCGCGATCCGTTTTCTTTGTTTCCATTTACAGATGATATTGTATATATATATATATATAGAGAAAGAGAGAGAGAGAGAGAGAGAGAGAGAGAGAGAGATGTTTGCGCTGCCGTCAATTATGTTAGCCGCGCCCTGGTCTAGCTTGTACCCGTCGCGACTCAAAAGTTTGGCTCGCTACGTGCACGTGCGTGTGTGTGCGCGCGTGTGTGTGTTTGTGTGTGTGTGTGTGTGCGCGTGCGTGTGCGCGTGCGTGTGCGCGTGCGTGTTTGCTTCGATTTTGGCGCGCCCGCGCGCGCTTTGGTTACGCAGCGCCGTCTTCAAAGTTGGACGGACACAAATATGATTGCGACGCTCTCGAGTGATGTCGCGACAGGTGTGCGCATCGCCGTGCAGCGGACGGTTTTTTCCCGCGCTCGTAGCGTTTGCGCTTGCGCGGTGGACGCGCTCGCACGTTGAAGCTTGCGCCCCCTCAAGGCGCGCGCTGCCCTAGAGAAGCGGCTGCTTTCTCACTCGCGTACGCCGCGCGCCAAATCCAACATGTGCGCTGTTTGTTTCGGAAACCCTTTGGGCGTTGTACCAATGAGCATCGCCTGGGGTTCCCCGCTTTTGAATCGATGACACATCGCCCCATGGCAAAACATGCCTGGCAAAAATCAATGCCCCGTGGAATTCTGAATATTGCAAAGCAGCCGATGGCAAAACAGGCCGTGCAAAAATCAGTGCTCAGCGGAATTTTGAAAATTTCCAGGCGCTTCGTCTGTCAAATTCGTTTTTTTTTTGCGTTTTCATTCCGCGGGCCAAGAAGTTAACAGCCATGGCCTGCGAATGGTCGCTGTAGGAGACCCCCTCACTAATAAATCATTGATTTGTCTTTGCTTTCTGAAGGAGTTGGGCCTTTTGGGGGTCATGAGAGGGCCCCGAGAGCACTCGGAACCGCATCGTGGCCCTCGTCGGGCTTCTTAGACGTTTGTTGGAAGCAATCTTGAACCATATTCGGTTATCTTCAGCCGCCTTGAAGGTCATCTTGGAGCATCGAAACCCCTCTTGGAGCCATTGTGGGCCATCTTGCACGCTCTAACCCCTCCGTTCCCCCCCCGTCCAGACCCAGGGAAGGGGGGGAGGTAGATCTCCCCGAAGGGCACAGGGTTTTGAGAAGAGGAACGCAAGAGCTTGCTAGACCACCTGAACTAGTCCTGCTGGTGGGATTCACTCATGAGTTGTCGACTCCGCTGCTTGCGCAAGCATCCCACCCTTCCACCCGCAACGTGTTTTGCAACACCGATGCTGCCGCGATTGCGGGACCACCTGGCAGTTTATTGCACGTCTCCGCGGCTGCGCTAGCGCGCCCAAACTCGCGCGAATAGCGACCAGCTGGTTTGGCACAGCCGATGCGGCCACGATATGGCTTTTTCGTGGAAGCACCCCAGAGCGTCTCACAGGCTGCGCTCACGCACGGGCACCTCAGTGCGGGTCGGTGACTCGGACGGGCGCGGTATCATGATGATGCCGACAACGGCGACATCGATGATGATAGTAGTGATGGCGGTAGTGCAGCCAATGAGGGCGCCGATGCTAGTGTCCACGATGTGATGGGTTGAAGATGGTGGCAGTGGCGGCGTTCAGCGATAAGAGAAACCGCGGTGATACGGCGGTGTTTATGATTCATCATCAGCGCTTCCCCACACTAACTTCCAGCAGTGATGAAGGTGATGGTGGCGAAGTGCGCGCGGACGGATATGCAAGGCGCATGGCAGAGCTTCTCATGAAACACATGTTTCGCTCATACGTTTGAAGAGCTCTACCTGTTAACGCGGAGACGAGCAACGGTGTGGGAGAGATTTCGACGCGCGCGTGGGGCGGCCCGCGCGTATTATTTGATTTCGTTTCGTGCACCAGGTTCATGCTAAATCAACGCGAATGCACCACGTGGTGGGATGATAACGCGTTACGGTTCACATTGCTACAACCGTACGGTTCGTCAGCGATTCCAGTGAATGTGCGCGAGCAAAACATTTGCAACATTTGTAATGAACTATGACTGGGCAGCCGGTGCTGTTCATGTTGAAACGCTTGCAACACGAATGCGTTTGGCATGATTTGGGCATGTGCGCGCGTGAGGAATTGATCCACATGTTGTGCAAAGGTTTCTCAGAAATTGATTTCTGAGATGCGCGACTGCGTTCGCATAGTTGTATATTGCAGGGGCTAGTGACGTGACGCATCGCCTCCTTGGGGAGGTGTATGGCTTCGTGTGAGAAGCGAACGATGAGGCATAACAAGTGTAAAGCACAATGCCCCAAGGGGGGGCCTTCAGTCTGCGCTCCGGAGGGGGGCCCTATTGCTTCTTTACAGTAGAGTAGACGTGGTGCAAGTCAGAAGCGGTAGCGATGCATCAACGGGCGGCACCGTGGCAAAATCGCACTTGACCCACCGTGGGCTCGGAGGATCGTGCCGCGTCGCCAATGCATCGGCGATGCGGCTCGATGTGGAGCCCGAGTTTCTCCAGGCCAGGATCGCCGATGCACCGCCGATGTCGCCGATGCATCGTCGACGCAGCGTCGATGCATCGTCGATGCATCGTCGATGCGGCGCCGAGGAATCCACATCTCCGCAGTGTGCACGCACGTGGACCAGATGTTGGAGGCCTCGAAACTAAGAACCCCTACCTGCAAACACTGCTCGAGGAATGATCCGCATCTCCGCAGTGTGCACGCACGTGCCCATCGCAGCCCATGGCCACGAGGGGCGCGATCCGGCCACCACGGTGCGTTGAGGGCCTGCCGTTTGCATTTCGAAGTGTGGGCGACCGCCGTGTCCTTTGCCTTGCGCGCTGTGCCCTTCGAAGGTTTGGAGGGCCTTCTTCGGAGGTGGACAGACCTCCTACCCTGACACGTCGATGAAGAAGTTGGCCGTTTTCGGTTCGCGGGAGGGCGTCGCGGCCGTTATTTTTGCGGGTCCAGGTCCGTCGGTTTCGGTCCCAGGCTTTTTTTCACTAAAGGGAGGTTCACTAAAGGGAGGTTTGTCCACCGTCGACTTCTGTGCTGTGACGTCCGTATCTTCTCTCGCGGGTGTTACTTGCCGCCGTTGTAATGGAGTAGTCACGTTGTGTTTTCTCGATGTGTCGTGAGGACATGTACGGTTGAACAGGTGAATTGCCGGGTGGTAGCCACCTTGTGAATATACGTGCAGACGTGTTCTTCGTCGTGTCTTCTCCCTCGTCCCGCAGCCAGCTCATTCTCAGACTCTCAGCGGCGTGCCGAGGCCCAGTGGAGAGGCGCGTGGTCTTGTTTTTGCTCGACTCCCCGGTTCTCCCTCGCCTTTCCTTCTTCTTTGGCTCTCTCCGTCTCTCTTGCTCTCTCTCTCTCTCTCGCGGTTACATGTTCGCAGTTACCCATCCAATATCTCTCCTCCACGATCGGATCTATCGCAGCCTCCGCCCCGTCTTCAGCGCGCCCTCCCTGCCCCCCTCAGGGGAATGAAAAATGACATACCCTCCACACAGCCTAGAGGAGAAGGAGGAGGAGGAGGAGGAGGAGGAGGAAGAGGAGGAGGAGGAGGAGGAGGAGGAGGAGGAGAAGGGGGAGGAGGAGGGGGGAGGGGGAGGGGAGGAGGGGGAGGAGGGGAGGAGGGAGGGGAGGGAGGAGGGTTCTCCTGGCTGCCCCTCCTGCATCTTCGCCGCTCGGCCCCCTCGCCCTCTGCACCCGCAGCGCGCCCAGCACGGCGCCGGCATCCCCAGCGGTGTCGACGTGCCGGTGCCGGACAGCGAATCGGCCGGCGGCGCATCGTGCCGAAGCGCCAAGGGGAGGCAGGAGGCAGCAGGGCCCGTGGTCGTTCGGGGAGGCAGGAAGTCAGAGCCCCGAATCATCAGGGGTAACTCGGGTCAGGGATAACTCGGGTTCGTTTTTCGGGAATCCAAACCCGACTTACCCCGGACCCGAGTTACCCCGGATAACTCGGGCGCCCAAGGAAGCAGCAGGGCCCGTGGTCGTTCAGGTTAGATGCTCGTTTCGGGGACCTTCCTGGAACCCACCTCACGGATCTGTTCGACCCCAGTTCGACTCAAGTTCGACTCAGGTTCGACTCAAGATCGACTCAAGTTCGGCTCAGGTTCGACTCAGGTTCGACTCAGGGTCGACCCAACTCGACTGACTTTCGACGCAGCTTCGACGCACGAGTGGAGCGAGTGGCTTCAGGAAGGTCCCCAGAACGAGCATCCAAGGGCCCGTGGTCGTTCAGGGTCAAGGTCGCGACGGCCAGGCAGTCAAGATCACAACAGTTTCGTGATCGTTTTGGTACTCATTGTTTTGCCGATCGGCGCGGGCCCTCGCACCCCCCCCCCTCCCCCTTCTCCATGGAGCAGATCTTGGCTGTTTTGGGGCGCTTGTTTCAGGCAGGTGGAGCCTCCCCCTCAGGACGCTCGGTTGCAAACAGTCGCACCAAGCAGAGGTCCGGAGCCAGAACCCCCTTCCCCCCCTCCGCCCAATATCGAAACGCCGAATATGAAAACGTTCACCAACAGTTTCGTGGAACCATGCTGAGTCAGATAGAGTGAAATCGAAGAGAAACCGCCCATTAACATATTTGTGACGGAGTTCCACGTGAAGGCGCCAGAGGCGCCGCCAGGGGGGTCAAGCGTCGACCCAAGAAATTAGAGCCGACCTCTGCCATATTATGCGCAAGTCGAGATCCTTTTTAGCTTACCCAGTTATTTAATTGCTTCGCTCATTCCACCAGCCAGTGCAGTGTCATCGTGATCGCGTGCTTGGAAATGTTTTCGTGTGCTTGTGGCAGGAGGGAGATGTCTGCGAAGCACTCGGTGGCTTTCCAGGGCAATTTTGGGACCAAACTAAGTCGTGGACCAGATGCCGCTTTGGGAGGCTTCTTGGGGTCTTCGGTGGCCTCTCGGGGGCGTCTTGGCGGCAGTTGACCAGATGCCTCTTTCGCGAGGATTCTTGGGTTCGCTTCGGAGTCCTCTTGGAGGCTTCTTGGCGGCATTTGTGTGTTGTGTTGTGTTGTGTTGTGTTGTGTTGTGTTGTGTTGTGTTGTGTTGTGTTGTGTTGTGGTGTGGTGTGGTGTGGTGTGGTGTGGTGTGGTGTGGTGTGGTGTGTGTGTGGTGTGTGTGTGTGTGTGGTGTGGTGTGGTGTGGTGTGGTGTGGTGTGGTGTGGTGTGGTGTGGTGTGGTGTGGTGTGGTGTGGTGTGGTGTGGTGTGGTGTGGTGTGGTGTGGTGTGGTGTGTGTGCGCGTGCGTGCGTGCGTGCGTGCGTGCGTGCGTGCGTGCGTGCGTGCGTGCGTGCGTGCGCGCGCGCGTGCGCGCGTGCGTGCGTGCGTGCGTGCGTGCGTGCGTGCGTGCGTGTGTGTGTGGGTGTGTGGTGTGTGTGGTGTGTGTGTGTGTGTGTGTGTGCGTGACCTCTTGGGGGCTTCTGGCGGCAGCTTTTTGACACTCGGGGGGCCTCATGGGGACGTGCTAGCGGGCTCGGGCGCCATCTTTCGGGCAGGCTCGGCATGTGAGTTTGGGTTCCCCCTTTTGGGGGCTTCTTGGGGGCCTCTGCAGCTCTCTTGGGAGGCCTCTTTGGCCGTCTTGGAGTCCTCTTGGGCCGTCCGGGGGCCGTCCTGGGAGCCTGTTGGGTTGACTTGGGATGATCTTGGCGGCCTACTGGGCTGTCCTGGACGGTCGGATACCCGCAAAGGCGCTAACGCCAAAACTTGTCTAAAAATTGTGATCATGGCACTCCGTAGGTGAGAACTTGGCGGTGCAAGCCATGTGTAATCTATGTCGCGTAAGCATTTTCTCGTGACCGTGTGGAGGTGGCACCAATGTGGCAAAGGCTATGTGGTGTAAACTATGTCGCATAAGCTATGCGGCGTGAAGTGGAGACGAAGCCTGCGGGGCACAAAGAGAGTGTTGCAGGCCATGTCGTGCGAGCTGGGCGGTGTGAGCTGCGTGGTGTGAGCTGTGTGGTGTGAGCTACTGTGGTGAAGGCCAGGTGGTGTAGTCTCAGAGCACGCTGCGCCCACGAGGCGGCACGGGCCGCAGCGAGGCGAGGCCGCGGAAAACCCACCCAGCGCACGGGGCGCACGCGAGGTGCTCATGGGGGGTGGCAACAGGTACCACCAGCGCACCTGGATTCGTGTGTTGCTCTCCCCTGGGCTGACCATTCGCCCCTGTCGTCGCCCGCGCGTTCTCCTCCTCCTCCTCCTCCTCCTCCTCCTCCTCCTCCTCCTCCTTCTCCTCCCCCTCCTCTTATTCCTCCTCCTCCTCCTCCTCCTTCTCCTCCTCCTCCGGGCGGCAGCGGGGCGGCACCTCGGCACTCCCCCGCGCGCGAGGCGCCCGCGAGGCGCCCACCAACGAAGGGGGTACACAGGCGGCAACTCGGCGGAAGTCCAGACAGTGTGATATCTCACGAGGCGAAGTGATCGGAGGTGGATAGACCTCCTACCCTGACATATCGATTGGTGAATCGTGCGTTTTCGGTTCTCGAGAGGGCGCCGCGGCCGTTGTTTTCCAGGCTTGCGCCCGCCAATTTTGGGCCCGAAGTCGTTTTCACTAAACCACGTTTTTCTAAAGGGAGGTCTGTCCATCCCCGACGTGAGAGCCCCTGAGTGCAGGCACTCATTGGAAGATGAGCCTTCCCTCTCGGGGCCCTCCTCGCGTCTCGGTGGAGCCCTCTTTGGCCGTCTGGAAGCCACGTTCGGCAATCATGGAGCGCCCTTGGCATGAGGCCGCGGGGTCTGCCACGCATTTAGCGCCTGAGGTCCGGACCACCGCCCCGGGACAGGTTTTTCGTCCTGAATCTTTGTTTGACGCTCCCGAGGCCCGGCGAGGGCCCCCGAAGGCCAAACAAGGGTACCCTTGTGTCCTGTTCGTTGCGACCCATGCCCTCTACGTTCCACTGGCAATGTGGCCATCGGAAGAGTCTTGTGTCCTCTCGCGTGTCCTCTCCAATCCACCCCGACTGTATGAGCCTCTTGCCAGAGATTTTCCCACGCCTCTGACCCGTCGGGCCGTCGAAAAGCATCCACTTCGCTGATACCGTCACCGCTGCACGAGCCCAGGGTAGGATTGCAGCATTCGGCGAGCAATCGTTTGGCACGCGAGGTGCATGTCGTTTTCGATCCCTCCGTTCTGACATTTGAGCTTGACTCGCCGACGTTCCCCAAAACAATGCCTGCACTTACGGCTTCGGAGTGGTCTTACGGCCTCTTCCGCCGATCCTGAAGGTCTGAACTGTGAGGAAAATCTCCGAGCGCGGGCGCGCTCTCTGCAGCGCCCCCAATTGTCGCCACGGGACTGTCTCCAGTAGGGGGCGAGCTTCGAGTCGCATCTCCTGCCTCGACAACGACACTGTCCCAGGGGCGCAGATAAGAGTGAGGAGCAGTGTGGGGGTCCGCCTGCCTGCTACCAGGAGAGGGAGGAGACGGCGTGCCGCGGTACACCATACCCTCAGGCCGACGATTATTCCAGAACCGCTTGAAGAGAGCCTCGAAATTGGAAAAGGGACAACACTGTGTTACCTAGACCTAGCGGCCTTTGCTTCTTCCTGCCACCGTGCCTGGGTCGTGGACCAAGGACCCTCTGGGGGGGGCCTCCGGGTGCCTCCTGGTGGCCTGCTGGCGGTCTCGGGGATCATTCTGGGCAGAGGGCTCGAAATGTCAGTTCGTGTTCCCCCTCTTGGGGCCGTCTTGGGGCTTTCTTGGGGCCTTCTTGGACCATCTTGCGGCACTCTTGGGGGCCCCGTGGGCCGTTCTGGGCAATCTTGGCGTTTGGGAGGACCGCCTAGGCCGTTGGAAGACCGACTAGGGCGAGAACGCTAAGATCTTTTAAACACCTTGTTAGGACAGTCAATGGCTTGTCCCTCATGAGGCCCTCGTGGGGTCCCTTTGGGGGGGCGGCTTGGAGGCCTCTTGGCCCGTTCTGGGGCTATCTTCGGCGTCTTGGACCCAAGTTGCCGAGAGACTGAAAGAGGCCCAAGTTGGCTCGAAGATCACCCAAAACGGGAACGGCAGCGCGCGCTGACACGGGGCCGCGAGGCCCGGTACGGAGTGGTGGGGGAGGAGGAGGAGGAGGAGGAGGAGGAGGAGGAGGAGGAGGAGGAGGAGGATGAGGAGGAGGAGGAGGAGGAGGAGGAGGAGGAGGAGGAGGAGGAGGAGGAGGAGGGAGGGAGGAGGGAGGGAGGGAGGGAGGAGGGAGGGAGGGAGGGAGGGAGGGAGGGAGGGAGGGAGGAAGGGAGGGAGGGGGTTGTGCTGCAACGGAGCCGCTCCTCCTCCTCCTCCTGCTCCTCCTCCTCCTCCTCATCCTTCCTTCTCTTCCTCCTCCTCCTCCCCCAGAAAGGCCGAGGAGCGCCCGCGGGGGCGCCGCAGCTGGCATCACCCGGGGAGGGCTCCGCCGCAGCGAACTCGACGGACAGCGGTCGGAGCCGCCCCATGTCGGATGTCTCTGGGGGTCCAGCGACCCGGGGGTGGTGCAGTAGATTTGGTGCAATGGATTTTTGGAGTTGCAATAGAATTTTGGCGTGCAATACAATCTGGGGCGCAAATGTATTGCTGGATTTTCGCGTGCAGTTGCACCAGTGAAAAACAATGCAGTACAAGTCTCCAGCGCAGTACATTTGCAGTACGATTGCCCCACATCTATTGCACAGCCCTATTTTTAGCTGGACCTCCTTGTGGGTCGACCAAAGTGTTGCCCACGATATGGCGACTTGGCGGACGGTCAGAGAGAAGTTGGTTCGCGCGGCGTGGGCACCCACGCCAACGCCCACACGCCCGCCCACGCCCACACCCGCGCCCACGCCCACACCCCCGCCCACGACCACGCCCACGACCGCGCCCAAAACTTTTTTCCTGGGGGCAGGCAGAGGCTCACACGGGAGGAGAAGGATAAGGATGAGAAGGATCAGGAGGAGGAGGAGGAGGAGGAGGAGGAGGAGGAGGGAGGAGGGGAGGAGGAGGAGGAGGGAGGAGGAGGAGGAGGGAGGGAGGGAGGAGGAGGAGGAGCGAGGAGGGAGGAGGGAGGAGGAGGGAGGGAGGGAGGAGGGAGGGAGGGAGGGAGGGAGGAGGAGGAGGAGGGGAGGAGGAGGGGTGGAGGAGGAGGAGGAGGAGGAGGAGGAGAGGAGGAGGAGGATGACGAGAGGAGGGAGAGGAAGAGGAGGAGGAGGAGGAGAGGGAGGAGGAGGAGGAGGCGCAGGACGGAGGAGGAGGAGGAGGAGGAGGAGGAGTAGGAGGAGGACCAGGGAGGCGCGCGCGCCCGCGCGAGCCAGGCGACGACGAGCCGGGCGCGCCGGGCGGGGCAGGCGCGCCGAGCGGGCGGAGCGCGAGCACGGACGACGAGGAGCGGCGCGCCCCGCCGCCGCCCCTCGGGGCTCACGGGCGTCGCGGGGCGGCGGCAGGCGGCAGCGCTCTGAGCCTCCTATCGGGTATAGCCAGGACCCCGGGTGAGGGGACCCGGTTAGTGGTAGGGCCCTGGGGCCCCTCAATTGGCCAGATTCACTAAACCAGGTTTGCCGTAGCTTGTGTTTCTCGGGTGACGGCAGTTCCGGCTAGTGGAAGTGGGACGGGGGCGCGCCCCCGGCACAAATCACGAAACCAGGTTCCACTAAACCCAGTTCTGCCAACGCCCGATCCTAGATGGGGTCCAAGTAGATGGGGTCGGAGGATCACGCGGCATCGCCGGTGCATCGCCGATGCGGCTTGATGCGGAGCCCGATATGTTTCACGCCGATGCACCGCCGAGGTCGCCGAGGCATCGCCGGTGCATCGCCGATGCATCGGACGTGCATTGGTGATCCAGGGTCATTGGCGTCGCGGGGCGGCGGCAGGCGAAGACCTTGCTGGACGGCGCCGCCTTATCCGAAAAAGAAAAAGCGGTTTAAACGTAAATGTTTGGCGCTCCGCGCGGATTTCTTGGATCCGCGCTGGGCCCCCCGGCGGCGCCGCCAGAGCCGCCCCTGGCGCGCTCCGCGCGCCAGGGAGGGGGGTCCAGCACCGATCCAAGAAATCCGCGCGGACCTCCGAGTTTTGGTGTTTATGTCATTGTTCGTTCCCCTATGGAGGGCGCCGCCTCGCACTTGCTCTCCCACCTCCTCCGTCCAACACCGATTGCAAAGCAGAACGGCCCTCTCGCATGCTGGCGTGTCCGAGCTGCAGATTGCTTTCCGAAACTCAGCTGGGACGCCGCCATTGCCGGTCGTTCGCTTCCGATCCAGCGTACGTGCTGCCGCGCACACCTCCGCCTTGGTAATCGGGCCTGCCTGCACTGGCAGCTGGGGCCCCAACGGTTCCGGATCGTCCACGGCAGTGACCGGCCGCACGGCCCACTGCATTGTAGCGAAGTGCTCGGCCAGAGTCTGGGCCCGCTCGTCGCTATCAGCTTCTTGGCCGCGTAGGTCCCGCAATCGCCCTTGGGTGGCGCCGCGGGGCTTCCGGAGCTTGCGCACCTGGTCCCAGTCGCCGTTCTCCAACAGTCCGTAGAACCAGTGCTCCTTGTCCTTCTTGACGGATGCTCTAATTTTTCCGTGAAAGCGTTTCTCCATCGCTGAATCCCCTTGTCGTCTCGCCTCGCTCCGCCTGGTGATGAGCTCCATCGTGGCGCTGCTCACCCACGGTTGCTTTTTTCGTTCCGCCTCTCGTGGGAGGCATTCTGCGGCGTCAGCGAAAGCATTGACCACGGTATCATGCAAGCTGTCCAGGGACTGGTGTTGGCACAATGCGGGCACATGGCTGGTGAAAGTATCAGCAAACAAATGTTGGCCTGCAGCGCTGGCCAATGCTGACAGGTCCGGTTTCGAGTCCTTCTCGTGCTTTGATTTCGGAGTCTCTATGCGCACACGGCATTGCAACAGAAAGCGATGCGAAGCAAGTGCATAATCCCGGTTGCTCCACACGTCTGCCACCAGATCCATGCAGTCCGCGTCGCATAAAAGAAAAACGATTTGACCGAAATGTTGCGGCACAGCCCGATCTCCTGGATGGGATCCCACATTGTAGCACGTGATTTGGTTATCCGCGGAATGGTCGAAGAACGTGTTAGCGACAGCCAGCCCCTCTCTCTCGCATAACTCCATGAGCAGGCTTCGGTTCGACAGAGGGTTGTGCTGAGCCTGCGGGTCTCCGAAGATGTGGTCTCCCAGAATCAACTCCTCTCCCTCGAACCGCCTGTGCAGCCTAGCGTTAAAGTCCCCCAACACCAAGGCATGCCCATGTCTGGACGTGCTAGCAAAAATACTGCCCAGCTGATTGAACAAGTCTTGCCTATCATCGCCCAGCTTCCCATTATGAGGGGCGTATATGCTGAAGATCGGCACCTTTCCGCCCCGAACACGAAGTTTCAAATACGAAATTCTCTCGCCCATCATCTTGAATCCAAGAACGCTCCTGCGAGCCCGCGGCGATACGAGAAAACCAACTCCAGCAGTCTCATTGGAGCCAGGGCTTCCAGATAGAACGACCAAAAGCCCACGTTCGGTCGTATAGTAAACGGACTCGTGCTTGTGAGTCTCTTGGATGGCGAGCACGTCGATGCCCAGCTTCTCCATGTAGATCTGCAGTTCCTCGTCCTTCGCCTCCGTCATGCCCTCGACGTTCCACGAACCGATAACGATGTCCGCTGCACAGGGTTGCAAGCGCCCTCCTCGGAAATCAGCCCCTCCTCGTCCAGTGCTGGCGTTGCCTTGCCGTGCTCTGGTCGCGCCTAGTTGCACTCATGAACTCTTTCTTAATCGATATATAGGAGCAGTATGGCCGACTGCGGGTGAAACAATTGTGTTTGGTATTTCCTATTCTGGATGGCGCCCTGTGGCCCCCTTCGACAAGCCTTTGACGCCGCCCTTCGATCCCTTCATGCCGGCCGCTGCCTTTGCGACCAACTGGTTCGACCTGTCCAGGAAGTCCACGACCTCGGGGCTTTTGTGAAGCTCCTCCCACCCAGCCCACTCCCCGTGCCACTGGTGGGTCACACGATCAGGGAACACATGTATAGTCAGTGCGAGCTCGCCGCCCACTGTCACCGTGCAAGGAGCAGAGTCGTTGACGGACACTGTGAAGGGAATGTTCCATGCCTTTTTGAATACGTGTTTTCATCCAAAACAGAAGTTCCTTGCCGCCCTCTCGGTGATAGGGCGGTCTTGGTTGGCACACACGTTTTTCCCACCCGATTGCAATCCCGTCCTCATCAAGACGTCCACGGCGGCGTTCCTCTCCACAGAGTTCCAGAACGTTCCGGAACTTCGCGAATAGCACCCCAACGAAGTCCCCTTTCGTGTAGGTCTTGGTCGGGATGGAGGCCTTCAAGGACGTTAGCTTTTCCTGCAACCACTCCTCGGCCTTCGAGAGGGTGTCGAGGCCGGCGATGTTGCCGACGACCATGGTCATGAGCGCTTCTCTGCGCTCGGATCGCCCGCGGATTGCGTGCAGACTGGAGTCTGCTGCGTGCTCTCCTACGTCATGGCCTCCCTGATGTAGTCCTTGATCTTGGTGTCAAGCTCCTGGGGGGCGTCGGTCGGCTTATCCTTCAGCAGCTCGTGCACGTTCTCCAGCTTCTCCACCCGCGCTTCGATATCGAGAATGGCAGTCTCTACGTGGTCTATGCGGCCAGCCACCGTCTCTCCGATGCTCGTGACATTGGCATCGAGCTTTCCGAGTTCTGCGCGCAGGCTCTTGACAATTGACGTCGCAGGGGACAGCTGCAGAAGACGAGCCAGAAAACGAGGGCCAGGGCGCGCAGAAAACGAGCTGCTCTCAAGAGTCGACTCTCGGGACGATCAATATTGGTACGGAAAGAACGGGCACAACGTCTGTCAGCAGCCCTTGTTCATTCTCAGCCCGCTTCGCTGTCGGCGTCGCGCGGTCGTCGCCCGGTGGAGCCAGGAGGCCGCCTTCCCAACAGCGGCCGCTCTTGGTTTTGGGCAACAGTTGAGCCTCGCAACCATTCTCCTCGTACCCAGTTCTGGCGTCCAAAGAATCGCAGGCCTAGAGATTGACACAACCAAGTTCGGCGGTGTGCTTCCACCGAGGGAAGCCGATCCCGATCTCGGTGATGGTGGTAGTACTTTGGCTTCCAAAGTGACCGAAATATTACCACCAACACCGAAAGCTAGGATCAGCTTCCCCATGTGGAGGCACCCCCCTTTGCTGGTGTTGGTGCCAATTTCCAGGCCTCCAAAAGAATCGGCGCCCACGGCGGGCTGCTGTGCTGGCTGGGCCGGAGATCTCGACGACAGGGCAGACCCCTCGCTCCTGTCCGCGCGTGTGGGTGCTGTGGGCACCCGTGCATCTTTCGGCGCGGCTACGGCGCACGAGTCTTCCGGGAGCCGCGTCCAATATTGAAAGGCACACGGCTGGCGGCATCCGCTCGCGTGGAAGGCCAGGGGGGGGGGTGCGCTCCGACGGCAGGGGTTGATGGGCCTGTTTTCCACCACCACCACCAGAAGTTGGAAGGGGGAGAGGAGTTGGAGGATTAGGAGGAGGAATAAGAGGAGGAGGAGGAGGAGGAGGAGGAATAAGAGGAGGAGGAGGAATAAGAGGAGGAGGAGGAATAGAGATAAGAGGAGGAGGAGGAGGAGGAGGAGGAGGAGGAGGAGGAGGAGGAGGAGGAGGAGGAGGAGGAGGAGGAGGAGGAGGAGGAGGAGGAGGAGGAGGAGGAGGAGGAGGAGGGGGAGGGGACCCCCTCCCCCTCCTATTTCTTGTGGTGGCGATGGAAAGCAAGCCCACCAGGGGTGTCGTGTCCGCCCCGACGGCCCCAGGAGGAGACCCCAGGGGCGCTGGGAGAGCTCGCCGACGACGACGAGGGCGTGCTGGACTCCACAAGGCCATGAGGGGATCCCAGAGATCCAACGTATTGACAAACATCAAGACGAAGAGATCCAACGTATTGACAAACATCAAGACGAAGGTGTTTCTCAATTTTCGGCATCCCGGGGCCCTCGCCGGGCCCCGGGACCGACAAACAAAACGACTCAGGATGAAGAGCCGGTCCTGGCGAACGGGTCGAGACTTCTGGGGACCCCTTATTGAGAAAATCACGACGTTAGATCTCTGGGGTGGTGTTGGCGGCCAGGCCAGAGGGGGTGCCGCAGTGTATCCGTTGAGGCGGGGTCGGTGCACAGGCACGGGCACCCCGAGGCCAGGGGATCAGCGAAGCCTCTCGGAGGCCGATCTCAGTCGTAGATTTAAGTCGGGCGCGTCCCTCTACAGGAGGAGCGTAGTCCAATATAGTCTTGGGGCGATGTTTCGATTCTGTTTGATCATGCTTGAGATTGTTTCGCCTAGTGTTTCATTTGTCGTCCAGAATCCGCCTGCAGGGGACATGCTCGACCTAAGGCCGGAGTATAACATAATCATATCGGAGGTCGATCTCCATCGTACAGTGCCGTTTTGAATACATGCTCCGCGTGCGGACCATGTTATTAAACATGCAGGGATTTAGTACAAAAGACAGCGATGAGTTCATGCATACATCTATTCATACTTTAACCATGCATTAAAATCCTAGATGTTTTAAATCCTATGTATTAGAGCCTGCCCTGTAGATGAGTTTATGCATCAATTTCTTCATAAGTTTGTCATGTATTAAAATCCTATATGTTTAAAAATCCTATGTAGTAAAGCCTGCCCTGTAGGTGGGGCGCGTGGCTCTCCAGGCTCGGCTGCCCCGTGGTGCACCGTGGCAGCAGGGGGCCCGGGCCGGAGCCCCGAGCCGGGGCGCTCGCACAGGGCCCCGTGCCTCGGCCCTCGCCCAAGTGCGGGAAGGCGCTTTGGCCACATATCTGAACGCCTCCCCTCCTCCTCCTCCTCCTCCTCCTCCTCCTCCTCTTCTTGCTCCCCCTCCCCCTTCCCTTTCCTCCTCCTCCTCCTCCTCCTCCTGCTCTGGACGCCCGAAATGGGTAAGGAAAGAATGGGTACGATGCCCAACAGCGGATCCTGTTCATGTTGAACAGGACCCGCTGTCCACGCCGCCGCGGCCTGTCTCCATTCGAGACAGAAGGCCGCCTGCGCAACAGCGGCCGCTGTTGGTTTGGGACAACATGTGTTGTTGGGCGTTGTACCCATTCTTTCCGTACTCATTTCGGGCGTCCAAAAATGCGGGCGGGGGGGGGACGCGAGTCTGAAATATCTTCCACACTGACCTCGAAGCTTTGGCCCGAAGGATGGTATCCTCATCGCCGCCGGGCTGGATTCGGCTCGAGGCGCCTGACATACGAATCCAGATCTTGAGAAGAAGGAGGTTCTGCAGGGACCACCTCCAGGTTGCAAAGCTGTGGGTATATGACGAGATTGTGTGGCGCAAACACGGGGACTGGTGGAACCTGCTTGGAGCGGCCCATGTGTGCAGCCAGACAACAGCGTGAGGATTCGCTGCGTCTGTGAGGTGTTTATGCGTCTTCGCTTTTCTTAATCATGTGGCTCGCTTAGAAGGACAGTGCCTACAAGGGGTGGTAACGCATCCAATCCCTGATGATGTCGTGTGGCCTGTGTTGTCGCTTGTCCGCCGTGGGGACAGGTGCTGGTGTTTCAAGGACTGGCGCTCTGGCCAGCGTTTCTGTCAAGACCAGCGCTGCTCGGCTTTTAACATGCTGCTCATCCTCAACGCCCTTAGTGACCATCGTGCCCTGAGGAGTGATGGTTTGGGAGTGCAGTTCCCCCGCTCTCGACAGCGTCCTTCTGGCCACTCCGTCACCCTCGTTTTGGCCATGAGCTGTTTGGGGGAGTTCGACACCTGTGGCGACGACGGGCAATCACACACGATGCGCGGGCACATTCGGTCCGGCGAGCCACTTGTCGGCATGCCGACTTTTGGAGCTCGAAGGATATCGCCCGGCGGCACGATCTGGCCAAGTTCGAGTGGCCGAGCAACGCTGCTGCGCTGTCTCACGCAACATTTGCCGTCGTCAGTCGTGCTGAGCAGGTGCTGGGGAGCCAAAGGGGAAGCCACCTGGCTTGTAGACCTGATTCGGGGGCGGTCAGAAGAGGCTGCACGAGTACGTCCTACTGCAAGCCAGCCTTCGTTTTACGCCTCGCCCTCCCGCCCCGCCCCCGCATCCCTCCTCCTCCCCCGCTCCTGCCTCCCGCTCTCATCTCCCCTCCTGCCCCCCCGCCTCGCAATCCTCCTCCCCGCCCGCCCCCGCCCACGCGCTCCCCCTCGCCATCCATAGGGGAACAAAAAGTGGCATAAACAGAAAAACTCGGAGGTCCGCGCGGATTTCTCGGATCGGCGTTGGGGCCCCCCGGCGGCGCCTCCGGCGCCGCCCCTGGCGCGCTCCGCGCGCCAGGGAGGGGGTCCAGCGCGGATCCAAGAAATCCGCGCGGACCTCCGAGTTTTTATGTTTATGCCACTCTTTGTTCCCCTAATCCACCCCCGACCGCTCTCCCCACCCCCATGGGGCCGCCCTCCCGGACCTGCCCCCCCTCAGCCCGCCCCTCCGTCGGGGATCCCCAGACGGCGCGGCAACTTGGCATCGCTCGGACGTGTGCATGTTTCCTTCGGCGAGGACCATCGAGGAGCAGCCTTGATCATTTGGCGAAAAAACGCGCGAAACCGAAAAAAAACACAGGGAATGGACGTGCGAGCGACGGCGCGGCAACCACACCGGGCCGTGAGTCAGTAGGGATTCGGGCTCCTCCTTCCCTCTCCCCCATCTAGCCAGGACGCCTCGCCACTGCTTGAGAGAGTTGCCGCGGCCCTTTCGAGCAGTGGCGCGGTGCCCTGGCTTGCCTGTATGCCCACCACAGATGTGTCTGATTACCTTTTGCGGTCTGCACGAGACCGTCTTGTTTTGAGGCGTCAGCTTGATGGTCTGAGAACGCTCGCTGCTTTTGCTTTTAGAACAGCCTCTCGTTCTAAGAACATGTCGTGGTAGGCCTACAGGAATGCCGGGACCGTCGGTCCCTGCTCGATCCCCCTCCCCCCCGCCCTGGTGTTAGGTCGCGCATGTCCTCCTACAGGCGGACATTGTAAGACACATCAGAAAATTAGTCAACATAGCCAAGCAACTTAAAAGAAACAATGCCGCCAAAACTTTGTATACCAATGTTTGAATATTCCTCGTGTAGAGGGGCATGCCCGACTTAACCCTGGTGCGGCAGGGACCGTCGGCCCCTGCTCGATCCCCTCCCTCCTCCTCTGCCTCCTCCTCCTCGTCATCCTCCATCTCCTCGTCTTCCTCCTCCTCCTCCTCCTCCTCCTCCTCCTCCTCCTCCTCCCCCTCCTCCTCCTCCTCCTCCTCCTCTCCTCTCCTCCTCCTCCTCCTCCTCCTCCTCCTCCCCCTCCTCCTCCTCCTCCTCCTCCTCCTCCTCCTCCTCCTCCTTCTCCTCCTCCCCCCGCCTTGGTGCGGCACGGTCCAGCCGCAGAGGTGCGTGCCGCCGACCGCCCCTCGAAGCCTCGAGCCTCGAGGATGGGCCCTCCGCTCCCGCCGGGCCTCGCGCGCGCCCCTCGCCCGCAGGCTGCTGGAGGAGCTGTGCGCCCGCCTGCCTCAGGGCGACGCGGGAGGACGGGCCCCGCGCCGGCGGCCCTTCCTCTTCCTGCTCCTCCTCCTCCTCCTTCTCCGCCTCCTCCTCCTCCTCCCCTTCCACCTCCCCTCCTCCTCCGCCTCCTCCCTCCTCCTCCTCCTGCTCCTTCCTCCTCCTTCTCCGCCTCCTCCTCCTCCTCCCCTTCCACCTCCTCCTCCTCCTCCTCCTCCTCCTCCTCTTCTTCCTGCTCCCCTCCCTCCTCCTCCTCCTCCCTCCCCCTCCTCCCCCCTCCTCCCCCTCCTCCTCCCCCTCCTCCTCCTCCTCCCCGCCTCCTCCTCCTCCTCTTCCTTCTCCGCCTCCCCCTCCTCCTCCCCCTCTTCTCCCCTCCCTCCCTCCTCCTTCCCCGCGCCGGCGGCCCCTATGCTTGCGCGGAGAACAACCGAACCTCGAAGCAGAGAAAGCAAACGCTATAAACATACACTTTTGGAGCTCCGCGCGGATTTCCTGGATCCGCGCTGCCCCCCCCCCGCGGCGCAGGGACGGGGGCCCAGCGCAAATTCAAGAAATCCGCGTGGAGCGCCAAAAGTTTATGTTTATGCAGTCTGTTCTCTTCTACTGCTTACGCGGAGGGCGGCCGAACCTGGCAGAAAGCCTCGAGGCGAGCGGCGAGGAGTGACGACGATCCTCGCTGCATGTACGTCGTGGTACAGTCGGACCGAGGCATGAGATCGAGGTCGGTTCGGAGAGGGTCCTGTCGCGTTCTTCGTGTTCGCTGGACGTTCTTGTGCATCCTTGTGAGGGTACCCTTGGACGTGTTGTTTGTTTTGGCCGACGGAGGGTTTTATGTTTTGATGGATGTTATTCTGCCTTAGGTCCCACTGTAGCCCAGGGCACCATTCATGTTTTTTCGTAAGAGGAGGCGTTCATCCCCGTTGTGTTGTTTCAGCCACCAGGAACACAAAAACACGAGGCCCAAGTTGTTCACGATTTGTTGTGCACGCCCACGTTTTACGCGAACCTTCGCGTTTTCTTCAAACCCATCGATTTTAGTGAAACCGCCGAACTACAGCTATATACAACAGCTAAATCTGCGTGTCGACACTTGATTCATCCACCTTCTGTTCAATCCACTGATCCTTAAACGGTACACCACGGTAGACAGACATGTCGTGCGTAGAGGTATACCTCGACGACCACCCCTCGGGTGATACGGAGGTTTGGGGGGGCAGCAATGGGCAAAAGTGGTGATTGTTGTTCTGACGATGCCTGTTGTTATGCCGATTTGCTTTTCGATTTGCATCCGATTTGCTTACGATTTGCATTTGGATGTGCAAATCGATTTGCCTTTCGATGTGCTTTTTGGTCTGCATGTCGGTTTGCATACAGAATTGCATTGGATAGCTCGCCGCAAGCGGCGATGTTTTGAAATGCGCAACCCACGGCGGGACACCAGCGGGACACCAGCGGGACACCGCGGGCGACCGTTTGACGGGAGGCGCATCATTTGGTCTGGCCGCGGCCCAGCCACAGGAGGATTTCGGGACACCAACGGGACACCGGCGGGACACCGCGCGCCACCGGCCGCCGAAGGAGAATCATGTGGTCCGGCCGCGGCCCAGCCACAGGAGGATTTCGGGACACCAGCGGAACACCAGCGGGACACCAGCGGGCGACCGGCCGCCGCAGGGAGAATCATTTGGTCCGGCCGCGGCCCAGCCACAGGAGGATTTCGGGACACCAGCGGGACACCGGCGGGACACCAGCGGGCCATCGGCCGCCGGAGGGAGAATCATTTGGTCCGGCCGCCGGTGGAGAGCCCAGTAACACTGCGCGCGGTGCTGCTGAAGGGATTGGCGTACATATCCCAGATGATTCGCCTTCGCGCGCTCTTGCACGGGAGATTTCGGGGCCAGTGTAAAGTTCACGGGCTACGACAAAGTATGTATGAGTGCCGTAACCTAGGGCTCAAAACCCCCACCCTCCATCAACCTCAACCCTGATCGAGTCAGGCTTGCATGTTGTTTTCGCATTTACGCTGTTGCAGAGCTCGTGCTGAAGCGGGAACAAACCTCCCTTGCTGGGGGTGTATTTTTCTAGCTCGTTGCGTTCATTCACGATCTCGCAACTCGAGCCACGAATTGTGTAATGTTGCTGCGTCGTTTGTTGCATGCCCAGGCGGAAAACTGAGTAACAAAGTGCTCTGTGGTGCTGAGAAGATTGGTATGCATATATGCATATCTTAGAGGTTTCGCCTGTGCGCATCCTGGCACGGGAGATTGTGGGATCATGATTTCTACATTTGCCAAACCAGCGATTGCCTCCCGCTTTTTCGCGGGGCGCGGCCGAGCTTGCGGGAAAGCGTCGAATGAGCGACGACGAGGCCTTCCAACAATCATGTGAGCGACAGAATGAACAGGTTCGAAGCGCCGCGTGGGCGCCCTCGTTCCCAGTGTGGCGCGCTGCGCTGGTTGCCCGCGTAAGCCTCCGCGCAAGGTCGCGATGCCATATGGCGCAAGACCATTTCGTTATCGTCGGTCGTTCGCGTCCAAACGGGACCCCAGGGAATTTTTGAGACGGGCGACGCCGGCTTCTTGTTTCCGTTCGGCTTCGCGGGCCTGGTCGTCGCACGACAAGCCCGTTCGCACTCTAAACTATTACATGCAAAACCGCAGTTTCATGAACCTTTCGATCCAGCGCCCCTTCAGAGAAAACGCCAAAACGAGCAACGACTGGCGACGACGACGACGACAGCTCGCCGCAGGGGTATTTTCCTGAGGATTTCCGGGCCGCCCAGACCGGGCCGGAACACACGGGGTCGCGGGTGCATCGGCGATGCGTCGCGATTTGGAGGTTGTTCTCTTCAACTTTGGCGTCGCAGTTGAAGCGCTGATGTATTGGCGATGGGGCGCGATTTTGCGACGCCATTTTCGGGCGGCATCCAAGCGAGCGGTTTACGGACGTTCGCGGTGCCCCGTGGGTCTTTAATGTGTGCCCATTCTCTGAGATCATCCAGTCGTTCGTGCCAGAGAGTGCGCGCCCTACTTATAAACTCGGTCCACCACTCGGCCATCCATTTTCTCTTTTCTTCTACCGAGCTACGCTTTCTGATTAATCCGTTCAGAACGCTTTAGCGTTGTTCGGTTTGAACTCCGAAGGGTTCCATGAGAGTTCGGCGGGGCCGTCTTGCTCCATCACCCGCACTTGAAATTATGGTGGAGTTGGCCATTCCCGCACAGCGAAAAAATGATCTCGAACGCGCGAGGGAAGAGGCGGGGAGGCAGGAACAGGAGGGAGGCGGAAGAAGGGGGCGATGCGGCGGGGGAGGAGGCAGCAGGGAACAGCGATTACGGAGGGTGGGGGCAAGGAAGGAGGAGGGACGACGAGGATCGGCGGCGCGCCCGGAAGGGCAGCGGGAACAGGCGGGCCTCCGCTCGGAAATCCACTCGGACATCCGAGGAGGCCCCTCAGCTGTCCCGAAGACGCCGAAGACCTCTCGGAGGGCGCCAGGGTTTCTGGAGAGCCCCGCCGCCTTCCGAGAAGGCCTTTTCCTTTTCGGCTCCCCCCTTCGCTCGCCGCCGAAGGGTAGCAAAACAAGCAGGAAGGACGCGGCAGCAGCTGCTCCCCCCGAGCCAGCCAACACGGGCCAGACAACGACGACGGAAGTCCGAGTTGATTTTTCCGATGCAGTGGAGACCCATGCCAAGAAACACCCTGCTCGCCTCCAGGGTGCCTCGGGTTGCTTGGCTTTCGATGGTTTTGCGACGGAAGGCGCAACGTTCCAACACCAAAAGACAGTGGACGTGAAACTATGTTTATTATGTTTTGGCAACTTGTTATTGTTTCGTCCACAATCCCCCTGTAGGAGGACACGCCCGACCCAAGACTAGCCCCCCCCTGGAGGAGCCACCAGCAGCTGGGCGAGCACCACGGAGGGGACCAGGTCGCGCCTGGGCACGGTGGGCTTCGTCGGCTACCCGAACGTCGGCAAGAGCACGGTCTCCCGTCCTCCGCGCATGCCAAGCTCCGTGATTGTTCTTGTCCCGTCCCGTTTTCCTTGCCTCTTCTTGCGGTCGCAAATCATGGGAGCCTGGAGTACATTGGAGGCCCATGCCTGGAAACACCCTGCTTGCCTCCAGGGTGCCCTGGGTTTCGTTTGTTTCGATGGTTTTGCTGTGGAAGGCGTGACGTTTCCACTCCACAAATCGATGGACGTCCTAAGGTCTCAGGGTTGGGTTTCTTGTGGAGGGTTTCTTGTGGTCGGGCCCCCACTGTAACCTTTCAGTTCCGTCTTTAGCGCCGACTTGAGTCGATTAGCGTCTGGGAGTCGCTGAGATGTGCCGATTTAGCATCGGCTAGCGTCGATTTAGCATCTTTTAGCGTCGAATCAGCGTCAATTGGCGTCTATTCGCAAGAGCCGACAAGATGGTATGGAAGGTGCCCATGAGTTGCCACCGAATTCTTGCTCCTGTCGGTTACACGTGAGAGTGACTTTTCTTTGGATTTGACCTTTGATGCGCAGGTTTTTGGGAAGCGCCAGGGGGCAAGAGCAAGGTGCGCAGGCCGCTCTTGTGCGGCGATCGGCAAGCCGTGCCCCAAATGGTCACCTGGGCTCATGATCGCGTTTGCGTGCTGCCGATTCTGCCTCCCCGCGTTCCCCCCTCCCCGCCCGCCTCCTCTTCGCTGCTGGTCCGCTTCCAACCCCGTTGATTCTGCGCCTGGATGCCGATGCCAAGAAGGTAGCGAAGAAGGAGTGCCGGAAAGCAGTTCTGATCGATTCGAAGCAGGGCAGGAGTCCCCGATGTCAATCCCAACACCCATCAGCGGGCGCCTGGCGCAGCTGCCGATTTCCGCCCTCTCCTCCGTCGGCCCCGCCCCCCGACTCCTGCCACCTCTTGTCGGGCACGTCAGCTGACCCCCTCGCCGGTCTTGGTCCGGCCGATCCCGGGCCCCGGACGGGCCCGGCCAGAGTCGGTCAGGTGGTCAGTTGACGTCGATCGATCCTATGCCCCCCGACCATACAGTCGGGGCGCTGAAGAAGGAACCCTGTTCGTTTGGGAGGGGATCAGTGTTCCTTAGCTGTTTTGCAGTTTGCCTTCGGTTTTCCTTAGGTTTTCGATGGGCAATGGAAGCTCAACTTGTGGAGAAAAGGGGCCTCGTTCCTTGATTGGGGTTCCTTAGGTCAACACCCCGACTGCAGTCCTCACTCCATCCTGTCCTGCTTCTCGTCTTCGATGCTGTCCACCTTTTCTCTCCCCGCTTCATCATCCATCAGGTTTTCCGCTCCTCTGCCTCCGCCGTAGGCTCTTCTGGATTATTGCCCCCTCTTGCCCCTCTTTCCTCCTCCTGGCCCTCACCCCCCTCCAACTTCTCTCCGTCGATATCCACTTACTCCCCCTCCTCTTACTCGAACTGGAGGTATTCTATAGCTCGCCCTTTTTGTGGCCTAATCGTCTCCCCTCGCCGCCGCAGTTTTGCTCAGGGGTACGGAAGACGGCCGCCTTCCGTACCCGTATTCTGCTCGCTTCAGACCTTCTTCATTTACTTGTTTGCAAGCACAAGCATCCGTGTTCACCTCCGCATCTCATTTCTTAGTTGGTAGCGGAGTTTCGGCTCCCTTCCATTGTGGCGCCATGGCCCGCGTAGCGCTCTCCGTTCACCAGGTTTCGATGACAAGGAAATCCCCGACCACACCGTTTTCTTCGCCATGGTTCCACATCATCGTGTACTCCGTATTCGCGGCGCTCTCCCAGGTCTTCGTGACAGAGGATTTCTTTTACGACAACCCGCACAAAGATTACGATTCCAAGCTCTACAAGGACCGCGGCGCATTGTTGGCTATGCCCGAGGAAACCGCCAACGAGTTCGCCGGTCACATCTAGCATCTAGCAAGTGACATCTGGTAGTTTGGTGCGATGTCGAAAGGGCAGAAAGTCAGACCCAGGGAGCTCGATGAGCTGGACAGCGACGACCGCCAGCACAATATCCACGCTGCTGTCGAGTCCGCTGCGGCCGGACTTGGTCGCAGGCCGCACGAGTGGCTCCAGCGCCTCGACACGCGTCGCCAGCGTCAGGGCTTTTTTTACGCGCAGTGCCATTACTGCCTGCGTGGTGCCGCCGTAGACGATGACGCCACGTTGGAGTTGCAGGACGAAACAGGAAGACACGTGGAGCTGTAGCTCGGGCGATGGGGCGCGCGAGCCGTTCCTGAATTTCAGCGACGAAGCGTCCAGCAGATGCTTTGCCTGTGATTCCAGGACAGCCGTGCGTAACGTCATCCAGCGCGACGCCGATTTCCTGACCCAGGAGGAAGCGTCGAGGTCGTCAAAGGTAGTGGCAGCAGCCTTCCTCGAGGAGCTCACCATCTGGGTCAAGTACTTATGTTTCGAATGGCGACCGTTCAGGGGAACCCGAAACGTCATGGACTCCAGACGCGTCTTCAATTAGAAGCGCCAGAAGGAATCCGACGGCAAAACCGCGGATCATCCGGTGCCGCATGGCGTTCAGAGGCAGCCGCGACATGGGCGCCGGAGCCCTGGAGACGCCCGCGGGGACAGCGAAGCGCTCCTCGCAGCGCGCGCTGTTCTCTGTGGCGGCTTGTTGGCCGGGATTGGGTTTAATTCGCAGCAGACGTCGAGAAGGCCTTCCTGCGGGGCAAGGCGTATGCCGTATGCCGAACTTGACCCTGTTCCTACCGCCCAGCACCGCAGCCATCTTCAGACGGGCGCCCGGCTACGCGTCGACGAGCGGCCCAGGCGTCAGCGCTGCGCCGACAAGGACGCACTCGGATTTTTCTTTATGAAGCTCGCACGGGTCACGCATTTACCAGAATGCAACACCAAACCTACCAGGTGGGACCCGGAGTTCGAGGTCAAGCACGATACGTCGACCGCGTTGCCGGCGGCTCGAGGCTAGTGTTCATGCTCTCCGAACACGTTGACAATCTGAAGGTCGCTTGACCGGCTTTTCGGCCATCGAGCGTCACCGGCAAGATGAGCGAGGGGCGACCACTTGCAGGGTGCACCAGCACCGCAGCGCCGACGGCACAGCGACGCCCGACCAGGACGAGTACATCGACGCCTGGATACCGAACAGGCACGCCGATCTGGTCAAGGCGAAGGCAGACGAGCGGGCTGGAGGTCAATTTCGGACCTCGGTCTTCTTGCTGGGAACATTCGCGCACGCCTTGACCACAGCACCACGTCGCCGCGTGCGCTGCGGCGCTGGCAGCGCTGCTCAACTCAGCGGTCTCGGCCACTCAGAAGATCAAGGCGCGCGCTGCGTGTCCTGCCATGGAAAGCGCTGACCAGCTGTGCGCGCACGGTGACGAATCCTTCAAGTGGGGGGGCGAGAGCGGCTACGGCATGCGAGGTGCCGTTTACATGCGTTTGGGTAATTGCCGCAATGTTGGCAAGGAGGTCTGCCATTGACTCGACGCTGTGAGCCGCTCATACAAACATGCGCGCAGGTCTTCGTTCGGCCCCGAGCTGCTCCCGGCCTGGCACACAACGCATGGCTTGCAAACCGACTTCCTTGACGCTCCTCGAGATGATCCGAGGACAAGCCTCGTCTGACGAGATCAGGAATCTCAGGGAGGAGGGCGGCTATGCTGTACCAGCAACCCTTGTCGTGGACGGGATGTCTGTCCTCGCGGCATTGGCCATGGATCCCGTACGACCTCCTTCAGAGAACAGCATGGCCAGCCACCTCCGACCCACCTCGCCCCAAAGTATTTGTCAACAAGCTTAGATGCGGCATTCGAGACATGAAGGCACTCCCCATGGCGGAGGGAGGCGTCGCCCGCGACCTCAATTCTCGACGTCATGAACAGGAAGGTCGGCTAAGCCCGCGACTCCGTCAACCTGAGAGACGAGCGACACAAGAATACCGTGCCCAGTCCCGTCGTAGCAGTCTCACCGATGACGTGGACGAGCAGAATGGCTAAGTCAACGCGTCGTTCACCAGCAAACCATTTTGGCTACCGGCGACGGTGGCCTGGGCGTGCAGCGACTATGTCATCGGAGCTCCCCGCTTCAGAGATGGCAGAGACAGGCGTGCAAGTAAGTGGACCGCTTCCGGGATGTATGCTCTCGGAACAGCAGACGAGTAATGAGTAGAGCACGCACGTGAATGAGGGCTGCTCCTGTTAATCGTATGCCGCCGGCGCCATTTCAGTATGCCTTGCTGGTTGGTGCGTAGTTTACACACTGACCGACGTGGCACAACCGACTCGCTCGAACACCGGATTCGACGAACGGTAGGTATTATATAGCTTGCCCTGTCTCTTGCCTCCCGGCGCCGTCGCCGTTCTGTTCGGGGGGGGGAACGACCGCCTTCCGCGTCCGTAGCATACTCGTTTGGGACCTGCTTGCTCGTGAGCAGAAAATCCAATTTACACCCCCACGTTTGATTTCCCAGTCTCGTGAGGAGGAGGAGGAGGACGACGTGGATATCGATGCACAGCTCAGTTGAGGAGGGCAGGAAAACCCAAGTTGGGAAGAGGAGGAACATACCCTCCCCCTTCTCCTCCCTGTCTTTTTCTTCTTCCCGCGGGCGTTCTTCCCAGCCTCTCTTCTCTTTCCTTTGGTTCCCCTCATTTTCGCGACCCCGTGCACGTTGGCTATCTGAGCCCATGATGTATCTCGATATCCCTCTCTCTCTCTTTCTGTCTTTGTTGTGTTGTGTTGTGTGTGTTCCCTCTCTCTCTCACTCTTTCTCGCGCTACCATCGATCTCTCATTCCTTCTTAATTACGCAGTCAAGCATGCATTTTCATCAAACAGCGCTTGCATTTAGAGCCCTCTTGCGGTTGATCAGTAATTGGGTGGGTGTGGCGAGGCTTCGCCCAGGGGACGGCCGTGGGCTTTTGGTGGGCGCCCTGTGCGATGGGCAGGTGTGGCGGAGCTTCGCCTCGTGGGCCGTCGCGGGCGCCTCGTGAGGGCCACGTAGTCACGGAACCAACTTTATCAACACATCTTGCACACAGCATATTTCGGCTCTCGGAACAAATCAGGCCCACCCCAATTCCCAAGCCTGGACTTCATCAGTCGTCGCAGGACAGTTAAAATCAAATGCGGTTTTGTCGGATCGTTCGTTTTCAAGAAGAGCTCGTACCATCCCAGGGCGACCGGTACCGAACCCCCCCACACATCCCTGTCAAATGCCCCATGTGTCCATTTGTTTATCTCAAAGGAGCATTCGTCAAGAACCCCCTGAGCCAATGACACACAGTTCTCGCGCGCTTGCTAACGCTTCAGCATAAAAAACGTGCGAAAACAGTGGGTGATCTATCACAGAAATTGCAGATGGTCTGCGCGCGCGCAGTTCTTGGAATAGTCGGAAAATCACATGATGCAACAATCTTGTCCAGAGCCCACGTTTTCATTTCATCACGCGTTGTTTACGCCTTGATCTAGCATGCACCCAGTGCACGGATCCGCGTTAGACATTACCACACGGAGACCACATGTGCGTGTCGCGACGCGCGCGTGCCGAAATCTCGCCAAAATCTTCTTTTCATGGTGCTCGAAGCATGTCAAGACAGCTTGTCGGAACCATGTGAAACACCACCTGTTGTTTAACTAAAAGTGTAGTGCCTAATTTCTTGTTTCTGTGTGCGCGCCTTTCCCCACGATCGCGGCATCTGCGGCATCACATCATCGCCGGCATCGTCATCGCCAAGCGCCGGTATTGCCGCCATCCAGCAGCAGTACGCGCCACCGCGGCCGCATCAGTTGTGTCAAACCAGCTGGCCGCTCTGCGCGCAAGCTTGCTTGCGCCAGCGCAGAGATGTGCCATCCAGGCCCAAGCAGTCGCTGCAATCGCCCCCGCATGGATTTTGCAAAACAGGTTGCGGGTGGGAGTCATGGGTGATTGCGGCACCAGTGGAGATGCCAATTCATGAGATGGCCAAAACCATCCATACCTCATACATTGCACCACGTTGATTGTGCTACATCGCCTACACCAATAGTTTCAACTAGGCTGCACAACACAGCCTCACCTGGGTTGCACCCCCTGGGTCACGCCACTGACTTAACACCCGATGGCTCGCACCAGATCTTTGGCACTACATAGCCTACATCACACAGCTTGCACAACATAGCTCGCACCATCCACGTTACAATAACCCACAGAGTAGGGCCCACGCAGGCAAACACACACACATGTATATGTGCATGTGTAGACGTGTTCCTCCTTTGCTCTCCCTCTCTCTTTATGCCGGCTTTTTGCATGCTGTTGGGTCGAGACGTCATTTCGTTTGCCAGAGCTAACCAAGGGGGGGGAATTACCAGTGTCACGTTGTAGTTTGCCAGGTTCGTCGTTTCTCGCATCAGTAACAGTGGCGGCAGAGACACCACGGCGCCACATTGTGGTCGCCGGATTCGCGTACAACGTCTATCATCTTGAGCATCTTTCTCATCATTCGTTTTGTTCTGGAGGGTGGCATCCAAGTCTTGGGATTTCCGGCATGGCCTCAGAGTGGGTGGTCAACAGGTTGATCACGATTTGATGGTATTGGCGTGGCAGACCGATTGGATTCACAGTTTAAATGTTTGTTCCAAGAGCGGTGGTGTTCGAGTGTGTCCTTTGGTTTTGCGATTATTGTAGGACTTGCGTGTCCTTCATTTTGTCTTCCATCTCTCCTATTCGATTTCCCGTCACGGTGATCAACGCCCTCCTTGGCACCAAGAAGGTGGGCATGAGCAAGAGGCTCGCGTTGCCCACGGAGGGGTAGGGAGAGAAGGATGGGGACAATGACGATGAGGGTGGAAACAAAAGGAAAGAGAGGAAAAGGAGGAGGAGGAGGACAGCGACCAAAATTGCGCGCTGGTCGATTAGAGGGCGGCAGCCAGAATCAGCAGTTTGACAAGTAAAGAGTTGAGAGGGGGATGATCAGGAGGAGGATGAGAGCGGCGAGGAGGACGAGGAGGTGGAGGAGGAGGAAGAGTACGCGAGCAAGGGAGCATCTTCTTGCCGTTTCGCGTATCCCCACCAGCCTGGTTCAGGACCCGGTGTGGGTCAACCTGGCGCCAGTTCACGCACTGGTTCGTGGTGACCTGCGCCATTTTGGCTGCGTCGCAGCTCCGCTGCTTCCCGCACTCGTGCGCTCTGCTGCCTCGGGACTATGCGGCTACGGCCACCCTGGGATTTGCAGCCTGACGACGCTCTCGCCTCCTGGCTTTAATTCTTTGGCCGACGGTCCTTCGGGCCACTCTGGTACTCACGCAGTTGTCTGGGGTTGCGTCCTTGCATTAATCTCGGTTTGTGGCCGGGGTCGTCGTGTGTCCCGACTCCCTGATGCCCGACGTTTTGCATTCTTGCACGCTTGCAGCTCGATTCCGCTTCAACTGTCCCCCCACCCGCCGGTCCGCCGCTGGGCTGCTGCGTGAGGGCTCGGTTTGCCGCCGTAGGTGTAGCCTCCCTCCGTCGCCTTTGGCTAATTCATCGCTGCGTGCCCCGCTTTAACTGGAATCGCCGCCGGCGCGCTCGCCCGCGGCCGCTGACTAACAAATATCCCCATTAACCCCTCAAGAAACACCACACAGGCCCACAGGCAAATGAGCGTGAGCAAGGCGGTGGGGGGAGGACCATCGAAATGAGGATGGGGACGCAAATCAAACCGAAGTTGGGGCCCGCCCGAGCAACAGTTGGAGACTTCTCGGGGCTCTCGAAGGTCCCTTGTGCGGTGCCGCTGGGGCCATCGTGGACACGGTCGAACACAGAGGGGGGGTCCCACATGGCTCGCCTCCGTAGATCCCGTGCCTTTGGGGCCGTCTCAGGGTCGCTCTTGGGCTCGCTGGGGCCATCGCAAGGCTCCAGATGCTTGTCGGACGCTCAATGGCGAGAAGGCAACATCATCGAATGTAAACTATACCCTTGTCATCACTTGGGCCAAGGCATTCCTTGTAAGGCTCCATGGCCACCTGGAGCCACGTCGGGACCCTTTGCTAGTCCAACTTCCGCCATCTTGCGCCGCATTGGAGGCAAGTTTGGGCCACATCCGGTCATCTTGGAATCATCGTCGGCCAAAACGAACCGTCCAGCGAGCCCTCGGCAGAGGAAGAAAGGCCTGTTTTGGAAGGGCTGAGCGGCCAAATTACCTACGTTCAGAGATTTTGTAGGATTTAGTGATGCCGTGCCGGTCTTGTGTTTTTTGATTGGCTTGTCGGTGCGGCGAACTTCCGTGGCCAATGCTGTCTCAACATTGGGTGCAAATTTCTTCGGGTTTCCTCCTTGCGTTTTTTCTCTTTGTGTTGTTTCCATTTCCGCATTGAGCAGCGATGAGAAGCACACCCCAGCGAGCAAAGGGAGCGAGGAGAGAAGAAACAAGGCGACCTCGGTCCTGGGAGTGACTCGGGAACTCCTAGAGATCCGCCCTGACCTGTCCAGCCCAGGCCGTCGAGACCTATTGAGGTTCGGGGGATCCGTCAATGGCGCAGCATAGGGTGGAGAGACCCCCGCCCGCGGAATCAGCGACCAGAAAGCGTTTTCGCAGCCGTCCCCAGCTCGTCTGCCTGGCGTCGCAGCCGTTGCCAACAGCACGCCTATGCTCCTGCTCAGCCTATGGAGCTCCTGGCACCACTCAGGGGCAACGTTGGGAGGGGGATGAGCTCAGGGGGGACCAGAGCGCATCGACCCCCAATCGCCCGTTCATCGCCGACGTGGACCCGATAGCCCACCCCGCCCAGGAGCGCGCGGTCTCCCTATCGGCTTGGCATCGCTCGGACGTGTGCACTCTTCTGGCGGGGATCAGTGAGGAGCATCCTGGATCACCCTGCGAAAAATCAGAGCCCCGAATCATCAGGGGTAACTCGGGTCAGGGCCAACTCGGGTTCGTTTTTCGGGATTTCGAACCCGACTTACCCCGGACCCGACTTACTCCGGATAATTCGGGCGCCCACAACCCCACATCATCAGAGGTAATTCGGGTCAGGGCAAACTCGGGTTCCTTTTTTCGGGAATCCAAGCCCGAGTTACCCCAGACCCGAGTTACCCCGGATAACTCGGGCGTCCAGAACCCCACATCATCAGAGGTAATTCGGATCAGGGCAAACTCGGGTTCCTTTTTTCGGGAATCCAAACCCGAGTTACCCCAGACCCGAGTTACCCCGGATAACTCGGGCGCCCAAAAAATTGGGCGTTGCGTAATGGGGGGGTCATAAATGGGGGGGTGGCGAGCGTGGTCCGAAAAGGTACCCAAACGGTACCTAAACGAGCCCCCTGAGGCTCCAGAGGGGCCCGAAAGGGGCACGAAAGGGGACCGTTTTTGACCCCCCCATTTATGACCCCCCCATTAAGCCACGCCCCAAAAAAAGAAACACGCACAACACCGAACCGTGTACGGGGGACGGACGTCCGAGCGACGGCACGTCGGGGGGCTGTCGCTGATCGATCGGCGAGGTATAGCCGTTTCCAGGTCGATACTTCCCTTCATGAGTTGCTGACACTACCGTTCCGCTTAGCGTTCCCCAGATCGTTCCCCCCGCGAGCTGGTCCACCCTGCCGTTCCCTCCTCTCTTTCGACAGGTTCCAACCTATCTGGGCCTGGACCACCAGAAAGAGTTCGGAGCACCATAAAAGCGCCGAAACTGGGGGGGGGGGGTAGCGTGTCGGGCCCTGGGAGGCGATACGCGTTCGACGCTGTGCCAGCGTGTCGGGCAGACCCTGTTTCGGTATTTCGCTGGATTCTGGATGCTCGAAGTCATTTCTGGGATGTGGCCCTTAAGCACGATGGGAACAACACGACCTTTTTCGATGTTTCCCCCCTTGAGCTGGTCCCTGCGACCGCACAGGCAGCTGCACAGCAGTCCCTGGCAGCCAACCGCCAACCGCCTCGGGGGACGCTGGGCGTGGTGGTCGCAGGTGCTGGACGGCCCTGGCCACCACGGAAGCTGGGGCTCGTCCGGTGTTCGTTTTTGGCCGGCGGTGCCGACGGGCCTACGATTCGCGGGCACCGCGCGGGGCCGAAGCTCAGCATCGTCTAACTCGGCGGCGAGCGAGGGGGGGAAGTGAGAGGGAAAAGGCCCCTCTCAGAAGGCCAGAGGACTTCCTAGCCTTCTGAGAAGGCCCGCCCCTTTTCACTTCCCCCCCTCGCTCGCCGCCGACTGCCGCCGACTAACCGATCCCCATCCCCATTTGGGCCATAGAATCTCAGCCCCACCAGGTCACCCGCCCAGGCGGGGATAGGTCACGCGAAACTCGAAGGGAAAAACGTGCATGATCCAGGGGCTGCCCCCCCCCCCCCTTCCAATGCATGTGGGATCGAGCCCGCCCCCCCCTCCTCGCTGGATGGGTACGCCCGTGAGCCTCGCGAAGGCCTCGCGCATGGGACCGCTCTCCCCCCGTCCCCCTGTCGTGTTTCTCCACCCCACCCCCAATGCTCTTTGGTACAGATAGGATTGCTGATGGGTTTGCCACAGCCATTTTGGCTTAGATGTGTGCACGCACGAGGAGCGTGTGTACTGCCCGGGACCTCCGGGGCCGACTGAAAAGATCTCTCTGCATCCCATGCATCCTTGTCGCTCTCATGTCTTCTAACAATGGTAGCCGGAGCGTGGACGAGGCCGCAGAGGGAGAGCACAGGGACGCTGCAGAGGCTTCAGGGGCCGCCGGGGCAGTGTCAGGCTTCCAAGACGGCACGAGAAATCAGACCGACGACCCCACGGGAGAACAGGATCCGACCTGGGGACGAGGGTGGTGGTCCTGGAGAGGCTGGTCTTGGTCAGACGAGACAGGATGGGATTGGGAGTGCGATGACTGGTGGGACAGTCGCACAGCACTCTGGCCTGTCAAGCGAGACCAGCCCAGCCGTGACTTCTCGGCGCCGCCAGCGTGGCCCGGGATGGACCATCTGAAAATCTACGTGGCCAACTTGCGCTCCTGGGAGAGGCGCACGGGCTACGCAGAAGAGGCTCGAGCAGGACGTGTACTAGAGACCCTGCCGATTGACCTGCAGGGCAAGTTCGAAGGCGTGCGACAAGATCTAGATCATTTTTCTGGACTCAGCAGGCTCGTCAGCCATCTCGAGTTACTCAACGGAGAACGCCCGGGAGACAAGGAGAGAGAGGCACACAACAAGGCGCTCTTCGACTACGGGTTGCACAAGGGAGAAAAGCTCACGGACTACGTTGTTCGACGAGATCAGCAGGTGGCTACGGCCGCTCGATATGGTTTGACTCTCCCAGATGCGGTGCTGGCCCGATACCTGGAAGAAGGCGCGATGCTCAGCGCCCAGAACAAAATCAACCTGAGAACGATTATGGGTTCCGACAAGAGTGCTGCCGCGGTGAAGCGGGCCTTGCTGGAGCTCGACGTGGTGGAAAAGAACACGCTCCCGACTCCAGCAATTTCAACGGCGAGAACCTACCACGTCGGGTCAGACGAGGACGACGACGAGTACGGCATCTACGGTTTGTATGAGGCCGAGTTTGACGAAGACGAGCTGAACGTGATATTAGTAGCTCTGGACGAACAAGATCTGGACGAAGACGAGATAGTGCAGGCTTTTGGTGAGACGACGGCTCCACAACGCCGTCGAACGTGGCAGGAGTCCAAGCAGCTGAAGAACGCAAAGAGGCTCGATCGTGACTTCTTCGATCGCAGACGCACGGACGGCAGGACTAAGAAGGTGACGAGAGATGACTTCAAGAAGAGATCACGTTGCTCAAATTGCGGGGAGCGTGGTCACTGGCGTGAGGACTGCCGGAAGCCATTTCGCAGCAAGAGCGATAGGCTGAAGGCCGAGGCTCAGGGCCCGAAGAACGCCAAGACGGGCTCGTTCTTCTTCGACCTGGTGGAGTCAGATCCATCGGGAACTTCAGGGACGACCTGGGCGACGTATGCGACCTTCAAGCCGGACATCTTCGCGGGATCCGAGGGGGGCGAGCTGACCTTGCAGAACTTGGGCGACATGGCCCTCGTGGACACCGCAGCTGGTCAAGCCCTCATCGGCACCCCGAACGTCGACAGGATGGTCGAGGCTTTCGCCGCCAAGGGTTTCGAGGTGCAGATCGTGAAGACGGGTTTGGACAAGCTACCTCCCGCTCACGGAGTGGGCGGACGTGTCACACCAGCGGGCAAGGCGTTGGTTCCGGTGTCCTTCCACAACTGCGGAGTGGTGGAGTTCCTCATTCTACCTCATCCTTGTCCGGCTCTGCTGCCGGCCAGGTTCCTAGACTACATGAACGCCGTAGTTGATCTGGAGGCTAACGAGCTCAGGGTCGGTGACAGCGACCAGAAACGAGCAGTGCCTATGACTAGGCTGCCGTCGGGACACAGGGCAATCTCGTTGATCGGTTGCGAGCCGAAGAACTTCAAGCTAGACAAGAGAATTGCCGACAAGTTTCCCTCCTTCGTGAAGAAGCAGGTCAGCTTTGTCGAGACATCGAGGTCATTGTCCGACTGCTGGATCAAGATAGGCGACACCACCTTGAGGAGGATCCACATGAACCCCAGGAAGGACAGTTTCATTCCGAGCGAGACAGATGACCTGCCGGTACCTCCAGAGAAATTGATCAGTTGCGCGGTGATGACCTGCCAGAGGATCGATTCGGACCCGGATCGCGACGTGGTCGAGAGCATCGAGTTCAATTGGAGGGAGGGCCCCCTTTCGTACGAGACCGGCCGCTGGATCGGCTACACAGACTTCAGGCTCCAGGAGAACCAGGACAGTGAGGGGGCTCGAGTCTCTGATGTTTGGGGCTCTAGTCTTTCCAGCGTAGGTCCTTCCTCTTCTTGTCTCGGGGAGTCTTGGGAGTCTCGGCAGACGGGAGAAACGACAGACAGGAAAGGGGCCAACCCAATCACCGGAGCGACTCTCGGCTCAAGAAGGCTCGTCAGCTCTAGCCAGCTCGATCCCATCCAGGAGCCAGCGTACTATGGCAAAGGTGATCAAGGCGACGCGTACTCTGAGAGCCTTGAGGCACAAGGCCGGCCGCCGAGCAGCGGCGATCAGTCCGGACTCCGAGGACGAGAGGCTCACGTCCATCCAGGAGCTGACCGACGAGGACAGCGAGATGGAGCAGAACTGGGACATGCCTCCGGATCCGTGGACAGACGGAGCACTGCGCAGTATCCAGTACGAGGAGGAGGAGATGTCGGAGGCGGAGATCGAGCTCTTCTACGAGGGCAGTTTCATTCTCGTGCCGGCGGTCCGGGGCTGGAGGAGGTTCGTCATCAAGATGCTCATGTGCCTGAGGGTGTGCGCTGCCACGAGGCTGTTGGCGGTGGTGGTGCCTCGGGCAGGACGGCTGGAGGCGCAGATCGTGGACCAGGAGGGCTGCCAGCATCCTCAGAGCGCAATCTGGCACGGCGTCAACCAGTACGCGAGGTACTCCAAGTGCAGGAAATGCGGCAAGTCACTGTCCATGGTTCGCTTCACCATAGAGGAGATCGAGGAGAACCGCCGGCAGAGGGACCTCAAGAAGAAGGCCAAGCAGGAGCAGCGGATCAAGAAGGACGAGCTGGAAGAGATGGTTCCAGGAGATCGCGCACCTCTTCATCTTGCCAGGTCGGTTCCGGCGGAACCCGCTTCGGGTCTCGACTACGAGGAAGGGAGCCTGGGATCGGCGCCGAAGCTCAGGCTCAAGATGCCACCGACGGGAATGGCCTGGACGTTGAACCCCGCGGGCAGGAGGTCGGGCAGCGCGAGCTCAGAAGCTCCTACGGCGAGGAAGGCAGCCCCTGCGAAGGCTCCTCCGGGGCACAGCCAGGCCGAGTGGGACCTCGAGCTGAGGGGACCTCCTCCGAAGCCAGCGCCAACTCAGAGAGCCTCCGACCTGGAGATCATGCGGCAGATGATGATCGAGGACAGGGACGCTCGGAACCTTCAGATGGAGAACATGATCGGGGCCATCCAGGCGCTGACCGCGGGTATCAAGGGCAGGCTGGACGAGGCGGACGATCACTAGGGGATCCCGCTCAACAGGAGTCAGGCCACTACATTTCGGACGGGCGGCTCGACGTCCAGCCTGAGCCTCAGAGAGAGACTCACTACATGATCGAGGAGCGGCTCGACGCTCCAGCTGTTGGCTTTGCGTATGACAGCAACTTCGTGTCTCACGAGCGCCAGGCTGTTTCGCCAGACGCTAGCGTTGCAGAGTCAAAAAGAAAGGGCCCAGAAGATCATCCCTCGCAAGACCCGACGGGGCCTCAAAGATCCCACCTGATCCTGGATGCGAGCGATCCTGGACACCAGGGGATTCTGAAGAAGGTCGGTCCCAGGAGCCCGGGGAATTGGGTGGCTTGGGGGTTCGAAGCCTCCAAGGCCCGAGTCGATCGAGGACTGGGGAAGCGGCCCCGGGTGTCGGAGGAGATCTGGGACCTGGTCCAGGGCTCCAGGGTTTCTCTTGAAGGCGTTTCGCAACAAATGGGCTGGGTCTCCAGGGAGCTTGCGCCAGAGGAACTGAGTGCGTGGGCGGTGCACATGGCCCTGAGGGCCTCAGGAAAAGAAGCTAAGGACCCTCTTCCCATGATGAGGAGGTTTCGAGTTGTCAATCGAGGAACGGGGGTCACCATTCTAGACACCTTGGCGGCTCAGACTTCGTTCTCGGGAACTCTTGGGGTTCTGGAGGGTTATCCCCGGAGCAGCTTAGGCGTTACCGCGTGGGAGAAGCAGGTCGGGGCCTTAGAGAGCCAGGATCACCAAGGGCTTTCGGGCCTAGCCGTCACCTCGTCTTTCACAACATCCAGATCCCCCTGGGCCTTCATCGAGTGCAAGAAGAACCCCTCGCAGGAAACACTTTCTTCCCCTAGCGTTCCACGACATGTACGTCAGAAGGCCCTGCAAGTCTTGAGGGGGAGTGGCATTAGTGCGGGTAAGAGGAGGGATAGAAAGGAGGTTGTGTCGGCTCTCGAGCAGGAGGGGCGAACGATATGCTTGGAGCTTTTCTCTCCTCCTCGTGTCTCTCTAGAGCTGGAAAGACTAGGGTACCCGGTGTCACCTCCCATCGACCAGGACACAGGCTGGGACCTGAGGAAATCTGAGGACAGACGAGAACTCTGGGCTACTTTGAGAGCCGATCGGCCGGCCATTGTTCTCATGTCCCCGCCCTGCTGTCTGTTCAGCGTTGCCAGGACCCAGGAGCCACGGATCGATCCGGAGGAGAATCGCCGAAGAGAGCAGGAGGCGCTCCTGTATCTCCTGATCTGTGTTCAGGTGGCCGAGTATCAGATTCACCACGGGAGAGAATTCTGGTTTGAACACCCTCAGTCAGCGAAGAGCTGGGACACTCACATGCTGAGACACCTTTTGAGTCGCCCTGGGGTTCAAACGGTCACGGCCGATCAGTGTGCTTTCGGTTTATCGATTGTCCCAGGAACTCTGTCGAAGAAGCCTACCAATTTCGCTTCTAATAGCCCTGAGATTCTGACAGCCTGTGCCCGTCGGTGCAAGGGAGATCACCAGCACCAGATGCTCGTTGGCGGATCCAGGACGAGGGCTGCTCAGCGCTATCCTCGTGAACTGGTGAGGGCGGTGGCACGTGGAGTCGAGCTGGCGGCTGGTCGACTTCTGATGAATCTGAGCAACCCGCCTTCTGCGTGGACGGGAGCGGACTACCCGGCATCCGCCGAGCCTGTCACGCTTGATAGTGACTCCGAGGAGGAGCTAGGGCTGCCCCCTGAGGACCCGATAGACCCCGAACCAGAACCCATTAAGTTCCCGAAGGCTCAATTTCAGGAGGCCGAAGGGGGAAAGCGAGTTGACTCAAGGGCTCCTTCCAAAGAGGCTCAGAATGAGATCCACAAGGTGCACGTCAATCTCGGACATCCTCGTAAGTCAGAGTTTATTAGGGCTCTCAAGATAGGTAAGGTGAGGGAAGAAATCATTAGATGGGTTCAGGATGAGTTTAAGTGTCCACAGTGTGACTCCAGTGCGAGACCCCACTGGCGCCGCAAGGCGCAGCTGCCTCGCACGTACCGTTTCAACAAGCTGGTGGCGGTGGACCTAATGTATATAAATGCTTTCCAGGAATCCATCCCGATCCTGAACGTCATAGACCACGGATCCAACTACCAGGTCTGTACAGTGTTGAGGAATGAAACGGCATCCCAGGTCTGGTCAGCTTTCGTCAGAACGTGGATTCGTCCTCTGGGGATTCCAGAGCTGGTGATGAGTGACGGAGGGCCTGAGTTTCAAGGGGCTTTCTCAAGGGGCCTGGAGGGTCTTGGGATTTATCAACACGTTTGTGACGCTACGAGCCCATGGCAAAACGGAAGGTGCGAGAGGCACGGGGGCATCGTGAAGCAGGGCCTCCTGAAGGCCTCTAGTGTTGCGGTTTTGCGAGACAAGGGAGAGCTTGAGGATTTGCTGTGCGAAGTGCAAGCGGCTAAAAACAGGTTCACTCACAGAGGTGGTTTTTCGCCATATCAAATGGTGTTTGGAGAGAACCCCCGTCTCCCACATGCTCTCCTCTCCGACGATGCCATAGATGATATAGGGGTCCAGGACCTGGCCAGGGGAACGAGAGACGGGTCTTCACCAGCCTCAGCCTTTGCCCGCAAGCATCTTTTGCGAGAGGAGACTCGCAAAGCAATTATGTCATTAGATGTTAGAGAGCGTCTCAAGGCGGCCAGCCACTCGAGAAAGCATGCCGACAAGGTTTTCGTGCCGGGATCCTGGGTTTACGTTTGGCGAAGGCCGAGTCCCGGGTCCGGAGAAGGATCCAGGGCCCGGTGGACAGGACCAGGAGCCACCGTTTTCCAACAAGGAACCACGGTTTGGGTTGCGATGAGGACTCGACTTTTGAAGTGTTCTGTGGAACAAGTGAGGTTGGCCGCCAGGGATGAGGCCGACGGGGCTGAGCTTCTCGACTGCTCAGAGCTGGCCAATTTAAGAGACGAGCTTCAGCGCCCGAACGGCAGGGTCGGAGCCGTCGACGTGGAGGGAGAGGGTCCTCCACCCCCCGAGGCCTGGGACGTCACGGCCGACGTCGCGAGACCCGTTTCCGAACTGCCGCTGGCGACGGCGGAGCCTTTCGCCCAGTTCTCTCCTCCTGCAGCGCCCGAGGGGACGTTGCCTCAGGGAGACGCGGCCGTTTCTACTGCTCCATCTCCTGCCCACCCTCCCTCTTCTCTCAGATCCATACCGTCTGTGTCCTCTCTTCCTCCACCTGTTTCAGAGCCCGAGGGGGCCTCCAGGGACGAGGGACCTCGAGCGAGGCCAGCATCTCTTCTTCCCAGTGAGCCAGGAAGTGAGCCGGCGTCGTCAAGACCCAAGCTGACTCCGTCGGAAGAGCTGCCGAGTCAGACCGGGCGCGTCCTGTCAGCCGTACGAGAGATAGAGGGAGGGAGGAATCGATCTTTTGACGACGTCCCACACTGTATCTTAAGGAGGGCTGCGAGTAGTTCCTCGGCCGCACCACCGAGTCAGGAGCCCCCCGGTCTCGAGAGGGGGAGATCCAGATCTCCACTGAGGGAGGCTCTAGAGTCGGAGGGACAGCCTGAGGACGACCCAGACCTCAGCACCTGGTGCTCTCTTCAGCCCGACGAGGCCCAAGACGAAATTTTGTGGGAAGAGCTCTGCGGATGGTATCGCTGGGACCCCGAGGCCTCCGGAGAGAGTTATCCTAACTACCCTCGTCCTCCTCCCAAGTCGTCGCCGTCCGATCCTCCTCCCGCCCGCCGAGGAGCCGAAGTCAACCTGAAGGATCTTAGCGAGGAGGAGAGGAGGCTGTTTTCGTTTTCTGATACTAAGGAGTGGACCAGCATCCTGCAGTCGGGGGCTGTCCGAGTCGTGTCGGCCCAAGAGGCCCAGATCATTCGGAGACGCCACCCGGATCGCATCCTCGGATCAAGAATGGTCAGGAGATTCAAGCCCCAAGAGGGCGTCGGGGCGGCCCCAGAGGCCAAATCAAGATGGTGCGTCCAAGGGCATCATGACCCGGACGCCGCGGATCTGCAGATATATGCACCGACGCCGCAGGCCGAGAGTCTAATGTTGACCCTTCAAGCCATAGCGTCGCTCGGGTGGACACTCGAGGTGGCGGACGCAAAGAACGCGTTTTGCCAGAGTGATCGTTTAAGGAGGCCGTCTGGAGCTATCTTCTGTGAACCGTGTCACGGGTTAGATCTCGCCCCGGGGGAACTCGTGGAGTTGGTCGCGCCGGTCTACGGCCTCAATGACGCCCCTCTTTTGTGGCACAGGACCCTCACGGATTTTCTCGTCTCGGACGGCTTCGAGAAATCACTTCTGGAGCCTTGTCTTTGGGTGAAGCGTAGTGCGACGGGGTCCCCTCTCTCGATCATCCTCATAGAGGTGGATGATTTGATTCTGGCGTCCGATCCTTCCGAGCGAGAGGGACTCCGCTCGAGACTGACGGGCCGTTTTAAGTTTGGGAAGTGGAAGGTCGGAGAGTCCGATTTTGCTGGCCGTCACTTGAGGCAGGTCTCAGGCGGAAAAGTTCTCGTTGATCAGGAGAAATACATTCTCGAGCAGTTGAAGGCCATGAGACTTGATAAGAGTCGCAAAGGCGACTTGCAGGCTCCGTTAACTAGTGACGAGATCAAGGGTTGCAGAACCATGATCGCGCAGATTCAGTGGCTGGCGAGGGAAACTCGACCAGACGTGGCGGGAGGGGCTTCTCTTCAGTCTGCGGCGCTCCCGACTCCCACCGTCGAGGACGCCTTGCTGTGTTGTAAGATCGTTCGGCACCTTAAGTCTAGCGCCTCACAGCATATAGTGATCTGGCCGATCGATCCTCTCACGGTTACGTTTGCCACGATTTCTGACGCCGGGGGGCCAGGATCCGCCCGCCGAGAGGGGGCTCAGGGGGCTTTTCTCGTCGTCGCGGCGGACGCAGAGATCAGAGGGAATAAGAGAGCTCGAGCTTCGCTTCTTGCCTGGCGATCAAGCCGTCTCAAGAGAGTCGTCTCATCCACCAGTGCCGCAGAGACCCTGAGTCTCTCGTCAGCGCTCGCAGAGGCGCAGTGGATACAGATTTTGTGGCGTGATTTGTTGTTCGGTGACGTGAGAAAGCCCGATTGGCATCTTGGTCAGTCTCCTTTTTCGGTCATCCTCAGCTCTCATTGCTCTCTGGCAGAGAGCGCGTCCACGATATCGGTAGTTGACGCGAAGTGCGTCTTTGATACTCTCAGTAGAAACAGTGCTGGCTCGAGACAAGATAGACGAAGCGCTATCGAACTTGCCGTGGTGAGAGACGCGATGAGTTCCCTCGGATCCCAAATACGATGGGTCCCCCACGGCCGCATGGCGGCCGACAGTTTAACTAAGGCCGACCCCTCAAAAGGCAACCTCGCTTTAGCTGATTTGCTTTGCCGCGGAACAATCTGTCTAGTGGATGAAGATAACCACCTCTCGGAACGTGCGCTGAACTCGTCCCTGAAGGATCGCTCGCGACAAGCTTCCAGGAGGGAACTGGCCCGAGAGGCCGAGAGCAGGATTCAAGAGTGTGTGACTGGCTTCGGGGGTACCGAGAGCTCGCCCGTGAAAGGGAAGGCATCCCAATCCTTGTCTGTCCCACTAAAAGTGGTCCCGCTGTCGTGTTTCTCCACCCCACCCCCAATGCTCTTTGGTACAGATAGGATTGCTGATGGGTTTGCCACAGCCATTTTGGCTTAGATGTGTGCACGCACGAGGAGCGTGTGTACTGCCCGGGACCTCCGGGGCCGACTGAAAAGATCTCTCTGCATCCCATGCATCCTTGTCGCTCTCATGTCTTCTAACACCCCCTGTGGTCCTGGCCCTGTGGGCGTGCCGTGGTGGAGGGTGCCAGTGTACCCTCCCCCCCTTGTGGGTGTGGGGTGGTTTGTCGTCGTCGTCGTCGTCGGCCGTTGGCCGTCGGCGTCGGCGTCGTCGTCGGCGTCGGCGTCGGCGTCGGCAGCGTCGTCCGCCCCTAAACCCGTCTAGGAGGGCGGGGCTTGCGCCGCCGCCGCCCTCATCGTCGTCGTCATCGACGTCGTTGTTGCCGTCGTCGACGACCACAGCGGGCCTTCGCAGCACCCCCTCCCCCACCCCAACGGACATCCGCAGCAGTGAGTCGTCATCGTCATCGTTGCGTCTTCGTCGTCGCCGTCGTGGTCGTGGTCGTGGTCGTCCTGCTTGTCGTCGTCGTCGCGTTGTCGTCGTCGTCGTCGTCGTCGTAGTCGCGTTGTCGTCGTCGTCGTCGTTCTCGTCGTTGTCGTCGTGGTCGTGGTCGTGTTCGCTCTCCTCGTCCTCGTCCCTGTCGCCGTCGTCGTTGTCGTAGCGTTGTCGTCGTCGTCGTGGTCGTCGTCGTCGTCCGTGTCCTCGCCGACGTCGTCGTCATCGTCGACGAGCACATCGGGCATGCGCAGCCCCCCCGCCCCTCCCCTCCATAGAGCATCCGCAGTGCGTCGCCGTCCGCCGTTATTGTCGTCGTCGTCGCAGGACATTGTAGCGGGGAGGCGGAGAAGGAGAACTGGGAGCGATTTCCGCCTGCCTTTGTGTCTTTTCCCCCCCTTGTCCTTCTCTTGTTTGCAGTCATGCCGGCACCGCCCGCCAGCTGAGGCGTCTCTTTCCGCCGCCCCCTCTTTCACTTTTGTCTGTCGTCATTTTGGCCCAAACGCCCCGCTATAGCGGAGGCGCTGCTGTCCCCCGCCGCTGGCGCGGCGACGTTCGCGTCGCGTTTGTCGCCCTGTGGCTGTCGGCAGGGCGTCGGCGCTATCACTTGCGCCGCCGCCGTGCGTTTCCATTTGGCGATTCGCCCTTCCCCCCCCCCTCGATTCGCCCGAGCAGGGGAACCGTTTTTGAATCACGCCCCCCGCTTGTTTTTGTTAGCCACAAGCTCACATTACGTTATGTGCGGTCGAACTGGGTACATCAAAGAATGGGGGCAAACATCAACAGCAGCCCATGAGGAACCAGATTCGCTGTCGGCGTCGCCGCGGGAATTGCCCATTCGAAACAAAAGTCGCTTGCCCAACGGCGTCCGATGTCGGACTTAAGCCATATGTGCTGTTGGGAGTCGTACCTTTTCGCTTAACCGCACCCAGTTTTGGCGTGCCACTGCGTAGGTTTGCCGCGCGAGTCGCGCGCAAACCGGGGCCTAGTGGGTTCCAAAGCCCCAGCGAATTAGGCAATCATGCCCTGAGTGCGCCGCCGCCTTCCCTGGTCCCCGCCTCCTTGAGCGTGGGCATGGGTCCATACCACACTGGCGGACACCTGCCGACGTCAACAGATCCCGCATTCGTTCGGCGGCAAGTGAGGGGGGAAATGAAAAGGGTAATGCGTTTTCAGACGGCTCGGAAGTTTCCCGGCCTGCTGAAACAAATCGAGGGTTCCCCCGCAGACGCAAAAAATGTTTCAGAAGGCCGGAGGGCTTCTGAAAAACCCCGTCGCCTTCTGAGATGGCCTTCCCTTTCGCACTTCCCCCCCTGGGCGCCGCCGACCTTGGGAGGACCTCTTGGTTAAGGCCTTTTTCCCGCTCCTGGGGTTTCCCATCAGCCCTTCTGGCCTGATTTTGCAGGCGCTCCTCCTCCTTGGGCCCTCATCAAGTGTTCCGCTCCTTCGCCCAGTCTATCCCGTCCGCTTCCGCACCGCCCGCAGCTATCCCGCCGATGCAGAAGTCAAGATCAAAAGGGCGAGCCCATGGTGAGGCCGCGAGTCTTCGGAGGCAGACCTGTGAATGAGCACGGCTGTCCGAGGCCCGGGGCCGAAAAGACCGCCCGAATGAACGTGCAAGAGTGAGCGCCTTGCCATTGTAAACCTTTGATTGTTAGGTCTCTCCTCCTCCTCCTCCTCCTCCTCCTCCTCCTCCTCCTCCTCCTCCTCCTCCTCCTCCTCTCCTTCTCCTCCTCATCCTCCTCCTCCTCCTCCTCCTTCCCCTCCTCCCCCTCCTCCTCCTCCTCCTCCTCCTCCTCCTCCTCCTCCTTTTCCTCTTTCGCCTCCTCCTCCTTTTCCTCCTCCTCCTCTTCCTTTTCCTCCTCCTCCTCCTCCTCCCTCGCCGCCGACTGTAGTGGCGCGCGCCCACGTCCGTGCCGCCCGGGAGCGCCGCCCGGGCCGTCCCGCACCTCGCCGAGAAGGTGCGCGTGCGCGCCCGCGCGCCAGGCCAGGGAAAACGCGGCACATACAGACGCTGGAGGTGCCGCACCTGGGCGTCACGCTGTGCGACTGCCCCGGAGGGGGTGCCGGGGAGCAGTTCTTTTGTGTTGCTTGATGTAGATTTGGGCATGTTCCTTTACAGGAGGAATGTTCAAAAATAGCGGAAAATAGTATAGGGACGATTTTTCTACAATCTTTCTTTGATGATGTTTGAACATGTTTTGGATTCGTTTCATTTGTCTTCCAAAATCCGCCTGTAGGAGGAAATGCCCGACTTAAGCCTAGTGGGGGGGGGGCGATGATTTTTCAAGCAGTGGCGAAGCGTCCTGACCTACCTACCCACCAAGTAATGTTCTAATAACCTCTTGTGGTTTGCACTTGATGTTCTTAGAACAGTTATTGCTGAGACCGTCTTGTTGTAATACATCGAGTTTATGTTCGAAGAACCTTGCACTTGGTCTTAGCACATCTCTGGGTATAAGAGAATTTCGTGGTAGGCCGATAGGAATGCCAGGACGGCCGGTCCCTGCTCAAATAATTTAGGGGGAAAGAGCGGTGCGCTTGTTGTGCCCTAAACGCCTGTCGTTGAAAGTAAATATGTTTGGACTCCCAGATCCCAGTCTACTTCAAGCGCCTTCCTACTTCAAGAATCGGTATGCTTCTGCTGCGTATTGTTATTCTGTGAGAGGGACTGAGCTCAATATACGTAGCACCCCGCAGTCGCGGATAAGAGTGAGGGGGCGGCGGAGGCGGCGGGCGAAGCTTTGCGCGCGGGCGCGCGCTGTCAGAGGAAGCAGAAGGAGCAGCAGGGCGATGCGCCACGTAAGCCTGCGCCACGTCTCCAGCCAGCAAGCTGCCTCGGTGCGCACGCGCCCCCAGAGCCCTGCTTGGCTGGCCTCGCCAGCCCAGATCTGCACCTCCATGGCGAGAAGAACATCTCGCACCGCTTTGTCCCGGGCAGCAGCGCGCTCTGCAGGTACCACCGGACGTTGTCGCCAGCAATGCGGCTTCGTCTTGAAATCGCAATCATACCGGCAGTTGCCGCCAGGGGTGTGGACCCGCATCTGGCACCTAATGGACGACGTTGCCTTGTAGTCATCTGGGATTCGTACAGGCGCACCGCAACAAGGACAGGCATGAAATGATCCAGGGCGGGCTAAGATGCTGGCCCGTTTTCCTGCATTGTGTCCAGCGAGGCCGCCAGAACTCAGGAGGGGAAAAAACACACAGACACAATTCATCGTCGATTCCACAGAAAATATTGGAAAATATGGGAAGTGGGGGGGAAGACAAAAACCCAGAAAACATGGGAAAAATATTGGGAATCTTTTTATTTGTGCGCATTTATTTGTGTGTCCCAGGGTCCCTTCAAGAACACCGGGGGAGATTCTGCACGCGATGGATCTGGTCGGTTTTCGGTTTGGCCTTCGCCTCAGCCTTCGCTTCGTGTGCCACGGTGCAGGAAAAAGCCGCCTGGGCAGAGATGACTACGGATGAGTTGTCCCTTTCCCCCGTCCCCCCAGAAGCCCCATGTGTAGCCCCCAAGTGTGGCCCCCAAGTGTGGCCCCCATGTGTAGCCCCCAAGTTTAGCCCCCAAGTGTAGCCCCCAAGTGTAGCCCCCAAGTGCAGCCCCCAAGTGTAGCCCCCAAGTATAGCCCCCAAGTGTAGCCCCCAAGTGTAGCCCCCAAGTGTTGCCCCCAGAGGCCGTGCCCTCCATCCGGCTACGCGCGCGCAGGGACAAAGAATGACAGTTCGGACCCCCTCACTCTGACTTGATCGGCCTTCCTACTTCAATTCTGTTTTTACCCACTTCTCCCGACCAGCGTGTGAAGGGGCCCTTGGGGCCAAGAAAAACACGAAGGGTGCACGTTTCTCCCCCCCCACCCTCACGTGTCGCTCTCCATGAGTTACGCAGCGCCCGATGTTCCAGGCCTCCCAGATGAGGTCCGACTGGATGTGGCAGGAGGATCGCGCCCCGTCGCAAATGCCTCGGCGAGGCGGGTCGATTTGGAGGCCGATCTTACAGTCAGCCCTCGTAGGAAGGATGGGCAACCTTTCCAAGGGTACATTCGCATCATTGTCTCCTCGGTCCATCCTTGGCCACCCTCGTTGACCGCGCCTCGCTCGAAAAGCTTCGAGATGGCCTTTCAAGGCTCTTGCATCCTTATCGTGCGTCCTTCTGATACGGGTCGACTGTATACGTGCCGATGGCACCGATGCATCGCCGACGTCGCCGAGGCATCGGCGATGCGGCGCGATCCTCTGACCCGATGTGCTCGGACCCCATTGATCTGCACGAACGAGATGGGCACGGAGAGAATGGGTAGAATGCCCAACAGCAGTTCCTGCTCATTTTGAACAGGACTCGCTGTCCGCGCCGCCGCGGCCTGTGTCCAGTCGAGACATAAGGCCGCCTACCCAACAGCGGACGCTGTCGGTTTGGGACAACATGTGTTGTTGGGCATTGTACCCATTGTTTCCGTACCCATCTCGGGCGTCCAAAACGATTCGGGATGAAGATTTTCAGGAGGGGAAGCACACACAGACACAATCAATCGGCGATTCCCCAGAAAATATGGGAACATATGGGAAGTGGGGGGGAAGACAAAAACCCAGAAACTATGGGAACATATGGGGCATCTTCTTATCTGTGTGTATTTGTTTGTGTGCTTGTGGGCCCCTTCAAAAATGGAGGATCCAGAGGAGGGCGAGCCCAGCCAGCGGCGGCCCTCCCCGGCGCTGCTCGCTCGCTCTCTTCGGGCCCCCCCTGGAGACTCCTCGCCGCCACGGCGGGGCCCGCGCCGAAAGAGGCGCCCAAGACGGCCCGGGTAGGCCTCCCAAAGAGCACCCAAGGAGGGAAGGGGGAGGGAAGAGGAGGAGGAGGAGGAGGAGGAGGAGGAGGAGGAGGAGGAGGAGGAGGAGGAGAAGGAGGAGGAGGAGGAGGAGGAGGAGGAACAGGAGGAGGACGAGGAGGCCAAAACCATAGACTGCCCACCAGTTGTTCAAGGAACTTGGCATTCGATTCCTGTCGGCCTTCCGACGCCTCGAGACGGCCCCATGGGGCCCCCAAGATCGCCCCAGCTTCACGAGGATGGGCCCGCCGTTGTCTCGTGTGGCCCTCCTCCGAGAGGGGGCGCCGTCTCGGGCCGCGGCTGGCGATGGCTTGGATTATGATGTTCCGGCCTGCTTTGCGTTGCTCCCCAGAAATAAATTCGAGCACCAGGAAAGCAAGGAGACTGGCCAGTTGTCACGTGTCGGGCCCTGTGAGGCGATGCTCGTCCGACATTGTTTCGATACTTTTCTGGGTGCTCGGATTTGTTTCTGGGACGGGGCCCTTGAGCACGATGGGAGCAACCTAAGGCTCGCAGCGCATGTCTTCCGCTCCACCGCTCAGCTCCAGGCTGCTCAGCCTTCGGGTCCTGGGGGTCCTCTGGGAATCAGGCGGGCCGGCCCCGCTCTCGAAGCCTCCGCTTCTAGGACTAAGTCGGGCCTGTTCCTCTACAGGAGGACTATCCAAACATAGTGAAACACATGGGACGATGTTTTGTTCCATGTGTCATCATTTTTTGAGCATTTTTATTTTTCATTTGAAGTCCAGAATCCGCCTGTAGGGGGACACGCCCGACCTGTTTCTAGGAGGGAGAAGGCTCCCAGCGCTCTGGAGCAGTGGACTCCACCGAGGCGGCGTACTCTGGAGCTCCTGGCGTGCTTCGGCGAGCGAGCGAGGGGAAGTGAGAAGGAGACGGCCTTCTCAGCGGGCTCGGCAGTCCCCCTTGGCCTTCGGGGAAGTGTTCTGAGCCAAGCCTCCTTTCCCGAAGGCGCAGGAGGCGCGAGGGATGCCCAGAAGCCCCGCCGCCTTCTGTGAGGAGGCCTTCTCCTTCGCGCTTCCCCCCCCCCCCCCGCGCTCGCCGCCGACCCTCGTTTCCAGCAGAGCGTGTCGCGCGGGCTGCCCGCGCAAGCCACCGCGCGGGGGCGCCATGCCCACCCCGCGCGGGGCCCGCCCCTCTTCGCCGCTCGCCTGCCAGAGGCGGGGGCACAGCCTGCCCTGCCTGCCGCGGCCGGGTCCGTGGGCCTCCGCGCAGCCTGCGAGAGAGGCCGGCAGGGGCGCCGCGAGTCAGCCACGCGCCGGGAGGGGGGTGGTTGCAAGTCATTCAGAGCGTGAATTACCTCCCCCGCTTTCGCTTCCAGACAAAATCGTCATACCACGCGCCTCCGTCAAGCGACCAGTACAGGCTTCAATTTGGCATCGTTTGGTATCTCTTGGAAGCGAGGGTGGTCAAAAGCGAGGTAGGTTTGTTTTCCCCCTAGTCATAGGAGCCCTGTGTACCCTCGTAGTTCTGTCTGTAGAGTGCGTTAGCGTCGACAAGCGTCTGGTCATCGGTGAGGTAGTGCCGTCTCAGCGTCGGCTGGCGTCGACTGGCGCTGATTCAGCGTCGCTTAGCGTCGACCAGCGTCGATTAGCGTCGATTCGCAGGAGCCGGCAGGATGATGTGGGAGGCACCCATGAGTTGCCACCGAAGAGGGGGGTATGGGGAGGGGTGAGGTTTCTTAGAAGCCCCCCCGGCCTCTTGGAAGGCGCGGGCCTCATCTGTAGATGCAAGGCCCGCGCCTCCCAGAAGCAGCCTTCTTCTGAGAAGCCTTCCCCCCTCCCCCCTCCTCCCTCCTCCCTCCTCCCTCCTCCCTCCTCCCTCCTCCCTCCTCCCTCCTCCTCCTCCTCCTCCTCCTCCTGCTCCCCTCCCCCCACCCCCCGGTGTGCAGCGCGCCCAGCGAGTGCCTCCCCGCAAACGCCCTTCAAAAACATGCCTTCCCCTGTGTCATGGATCGCAGATCCCCGCGGCGGACCCCGGCCATTTGCGAGCAGCTACTTTGCCGGTAGCAGAACGCGCTTGTCTCGAAGAAGAAGAATGAAAAGGCATAAGCATAATTGTTTGGCGCTCCGCGCGGATTTCTTGGATCCGCGCTGGGACCCCCCCGGCGGCGCCTCCGGCGCCGCCCTTGGCGCTCTCCGCCCGCCAGCGAGGGGGATCCAGCGCCGATCCGAGAAATTCGCGCGGAGCGCCAAAAGTTTATGGTTATGCCGTGTTCTCTTCGAGTTTTTATTCTGCCTGTGGCGTAAAGTCGGGCCTGTCCCTCCACAGGAGGAAGATCCAAAAACAGTCAAACATATTATGGGGATGATCTTTCTAATGTTTTTTTTTACAAATAATAATAATAATAATAAGCATAATCATAATAATAATAATTATAAAAGAAAGAACATTTTGGAGTATCTTTTGACTATGTTTTATGTTTCCTCCAAAATTTGCCCGCGCCCCCGGAGGCCTGGACCCCTTCCCCGGGACCGGCTTCTCCTCGTGAGTCGTTCTCTGACGGTCTCGGGGCTTGGTGAGGGCCTCCAGAGGCCTAAGATAACGAAACACCTCCCGTCGTGAATTTTGCATGACCCGAGGGGGTGTACGTCCTCCCAGAGGGGCTGGAAGACAGCGCTGCCAGGCCTGAAGGACGCCCTTCGGTGCCGATGTTTGCTTGGGAGCTTCTGTCGCATCCCCGGGCTGGGCACGCCGGGCACCGCAGGCTGGCCTCAAGGGGTCTCCCGCCTGCCTTCAGGCAAAAGCGCGAGAAGTCATGATGATGTCAAGCATGTCCCCCTCTACAGGGGGAACATCCATAAATACCCACAACTTCTACAGTCACAACGCGAGGGGGTCTGGCAGCGCGCTCGCCTTAAGTCGGGCCTGTCCCCCTACAGGGGGATTTTCGACGAACAAATTTTAAAACATACAACCAAAATAGTACAAACATATTCTGGGGACTATTTTTTGAGCGTTGTTTAACCTTTTTGGGATATTTTTGGGATATGTTTTATTTTTCGTTGAAAATCCCCCTGTAGGGGGACACGCCCGACATTAGGCTCGCCGAGCGAGCGCGCGCGGCCCGGGCCGGGAGGCCTGGTCTTCCCGTCGGTCGCCGCGACGAAGGCGCACCTCGTCATCAGCAACACTGTGCCCCTGGCGGGCAGGGCGGCCGGGCCGCACATTCGCTGGGGGCGTGGGCGAGGAGGAGGAGGAGGAGGAGGAGGAGGAGGAGGAGGAGGAGGAGGAGGGAGGAGGAGGGGGAGGAGAGGGAGGGAGGGAGGAGGAGGAGGAGGAGGAGGAGGAGGAGGAGGAGGAGGGAGGAGGGCCTTCAGAATAGCCCCATGTGTTTTTGCGTTTCGGTCGCGGTGCGGAGGATTTCGTGGAGGAGCCAACTTGAGCCAACAGGAGGAGAAGGAGGGGGAGGAGGAGAGGGGAGAGGAGGAGGAGGAGGAGGAGGAGGAGGAGGAGGAGGAGGAGGGTCTGTCCCCTCCTCCCGGCCCCTGGCTCCCCCATCGGGTCCGTCCCCTCCTCTCCTAGGCCTCCCAGATGGGGTCCGAGTCGATGGGGTCGGAGGATCGCGCCGCCTCGCCGATGCATCGCCGATGCATCGCCGATGAGGCTCGATGTGGCGCCCGATTTTCTCCACGCCGACGACGCCGATGCATTGCCGGCGTCGCTGATGCATCGGCGATGTCGGCGGCGAGCAATGGGGGGAGGTGAGAAGGGGCGGGCCTTCTCAGAAGGTTCGGAAGTCCTCTGGGCTTCTGAAAAGTGTTCAGAGTCTTTTCCGAAGACACAAAAAGATTCGAAAGGCTGGAGGTCCCATGAGAAGCGCCGCCGCCTTCTGAGAAGGCCTTCTCCTTCTCGTTCCCCCCACTCGCTCGCCGCCGACTCCTCCTGGGCAGCGGGCAAGATCGGAGGTGGGTACAGCCAGACCGAGGGATGAGATCAAGGTCGGTTCGGGGAGGGTACCCTCATGTTCTTCGTGCTTGTTTTATGTTCTCGTGCATCCTGGGGAGGGTACCCTTAGATGTTTTTCCTGTGCTGGATTGTGTTGGCCGGCGGAGGGTCTCATGCTCTTGGAGGATGTTATTCCGCCTCAGGTGTTTTAGAACCCCAACCTTGGAGCACGTCTTTCGGGAAATGCACAGTGACACGAACTGACAAACTCGGGGGTCCGCGCGGATTCTCGGATCGGAGTCCCCCTATTCTACAGGAGGAATATTCCAAAATTATGAAAAGTAGTCCGGGATTGTCCTAGTATGTTTGATTATGTTTGAATAGTTGTTTTGATTATTGTAGAATGGTTCTTCTAAAATCCGCCTGTAGGCAGACATGCCCGACCTAGCTGTAGAGCCACCGAACCGTGTCCAGTCGAAGAGCGAACTTGTTCCGTTTCTCGAGAGCACACTTGCTGCGTGTGCGCTGGCAAAATTAGCGCGCAGCTCATCGGCGACTCGTGTTACAGTCGGACCGAGGCACAAGAGCGAGGTCGGTTCTGGGTGGGGATGGCCTGGTGTTCTTCGCGTGTGTCGGCTGTTCTTGTGGACGGGCCTCCATTGTAGAGCCCCCAAACATTTCTCCTCCTCCTCCTCTTCCTCCTCCTCCTCCTCCTTCCCCTCCTCCCAGTCGAACAGCGAGCTGCCCTGTGTCCAGTTCTCGAGAGAGGGCGTGCTGCGGCCTCCCTCCTCCTCTTCCTCCTCCTCCTCCTCATCATCATCAGCAGCAGCAGCAGCACATCATCATCATCATCATCATCATCATCATCATCATCATCATCATCATCATCATCATCATCATCATCATCATCATCATCGTCGTCGGCACGAAGGGGGGGAAACGGGGCTCTGCTCCCCACCGACAAGAGCAGCCAGGGAACTGTCAGGAGGGGGAACACAGACACAATTGATCGTCGATCCCCCAGAAAGTATGGGAAAGTAAGGGAAGTGTGGGGGGGGGGACGGAACTCTGGAAAACATGGGAAAATCTGGGATCTCTCGGATTTGTGTCTATTCGTTTGCATCTCCCTGGGCCCCTTGAGTTCTGTCCACCCCCGGCAAGAGCAGCCAGGGAATTGGAGGTGTCGGGGGATGCTGCGGGAAACGGGTCCTGCGGGAAGCGGGTCCCGAGGTTTCTTCGCCGCCCTCGGGCTCTCGGGGCCCTCGACTCGGGCGAAGAGAGCTATGCACATGCACCGATCCTGGCAAGGTCCATCCTTGACCCAGGATCGGTGCATATGCCTTCCTGGCCAAGGTAGGAGGGCGTATGCACCGATCCTGGGCTCAGGATGGGCCTGGCCAGAATCGGTGTATGTGCATAGTTCTCTTTCCTCTATCGACAGGCGCCGGGACTGTCAGAAAACTGCTCGGGAGGAAGACTTGGCCCAGGGGGAAGGCCCCAGGGTCCAGCACCCGTGTCCCTCAGGACCCGTTTCCCTCGGGGGTGGACAGGACCCCAAACAGGGCTGTAGTGAATTGTGCGTTTTCGGTTCTCGAGATGGCGCCGTGGCCGTTCTTTTCCAGGCTTTCGCCCGCCAGGTTTGGGCCTCAGGTAGTTTTCACGAAACCACGTTCTACTAAAGGGGGGTCTGTCCATCCCCGATTCCCCAGGCTGACGATGACCTGCGCGCCGCTCTCCCGACGCCTGCAACAGCATGATCCCTCGGATGGGACCGGGACGAGGATGCAGTCAAAAACCCTAATAAGGACGCGCGTGTTTGCTCAGGGTACCCTTGCGTCCTTGTTCTTCCTTGCTCTTGCGTCCTTGGGGTTTTCGTCGTCCGCCGCCCCAAAAATCCCAACTTCGGCTTCCAAGGGTCTTGCGTCCTTACCGCGCGTCCTTATTAGGGTTTTTGATTGTAAGTCTGGCCCAGAGCGCTCGGGAACTCTCTCGGAGCGTTCCAGAACGCTCTGAGAAGGCCGCGGCGCCCGAGACTCCGAGACATTCCAGAGCCGGCGGATCTCAGAGATTCTCGGTCTATCCTCGCCCAATGCTCTTCTCGTCCTGGCGTCGTCTTGAGGTAGCGAGAGGGCCAGCCTGGTGCACCGCGCGAGCATGCCGCGTCCCTGCAGCCGCCCCTCCGCCCTGATTCAGGAGGGAAACAAATACACAGACACAATGAATCGTCGATTCCCAAAAAAATATGGGAAAATATGGGAAGCGGGGGGGAAGACAAAAACCCAGAAAACATAGGAAAATACAGGGAATCCTGTTCTTCGTGTCTATTCATTTGTGTGTCCCAGGGCCCCTTCACTAATCCTGTGTCCCGAGCGGGAGTCGCTTGTTGCCCCTGCGAGCAGGGCCGGCAGAGGGGTCGCCGCCGGGTCGGACGTCTGATCACGCGGGTGGGCAGCCCACGAAATTTGGAGTGCAGCATCTCGGATGCAACTCCTGGAGGGTCAAATTCTGATGTTGCCCTGGTCCGAAGTCCGGCTTCATCCTATTGAATCCCGCTTAATCCCGTTCAATCCGACGTAATCCCACCTAATCCGGCTTAATCCCGCTTAATCCGAAGCCCACTCTGGCGTAACAGCCCCGCAATGGATCTTAATCTTCTTACTCTCTCCTACGAAAACCTTCTAGTAATTGCCTCCTAAACAGCACGGTCACGGCAGGTTCGCGTCGCGTCGACGCGGCGGCGACCCCGCCGCGGGCCTTCAAGCTTGAGCGCCGCCAATGGCCCAGCGATCCGGCGATTGTCAAGCCGACGATCGTTCATGTTCGAATGATCCGCGCGGTGGCGAAAAGCAAAGCCAGGGTCGTCACGACACGACTTTACCGTAGTAGAGCAAGGCGTCACCCCTTGGAGTACCACTACCTCCTCCGGCCCTGTCTCCATTCCTTTATGTTATCTTGCGTTCCCCTGCAGTGACCGTTAGGTCTCGGGGGGGGGGCTTTGGTTTTCGGGCCGTTCCTCAGATCTAGGTCGGGGAAACTATTCGTTGCTGACCGAGTCTCGCTGCGGCCTGGAAGCCCCGTCGTTCGTTGTTCGTTGCTCCTCATGATAACACGATGGCTCTGCTCCGTCCCTAACTCTGCCCCTCTCTGCCTGATCGCTCCCCGCCAGGGGAGAGCAAAAGGGCCCCCGTGGGGAGGACGACCTCCGAGAGTGCTGGTCCCCTGTGACCCTGATCCTCGAGAAGGTTGGCTTCCAGAAGGCTCGCCTCCTGCGCGCGGCGGCGGCGGCTGGGGCGTAGTAGTACAGCCGGCACGAGGTTGAAGAACAGACTTGGTTTCTGATGTTGTACGGTGGTGGGTTCGTACTGTGTTCATGCGGCGGCGATCACGCTGCGGACGTGCAAGGTTGAACGCAGTCCGTGGCCCAGAATCGGCCACTAAAATTGGAACGAACTAGCGATCGTTACCAGCCTGGAACATATCCCTATCCCTATGCTGGGCATCTCCTCATCACGATGCCAATCTCAGGGACTCCCTTATTGCTTGAGGGCGCATCCTTAAGATTGTCGTCGCCTTTTGGCGTGTCAATCTTAGGGGGGATAAGTTCGAGGCCGTTAAGATCGAAAAGCCGCCGATCGTCCCAAGGTTGAGCGACCCGCGCCGTGCCAGAAACCAACGCGCAGGTCGTCACGACGCGTACCCGCCGTACAGTGGAGACCC